>JANHMN010000028.1:1604157-1619683 GCA_030674055.1 Rhabdomys pumilio | reverse complement strand
CCCCAAATATCTGCTCCATTCCCCAGTGTGAGCCCCAATTATCCCATTTTATGATGTATATCAGATTTAGCTCTTGTTTTTTTGTTTCCATTTTTATTTACTTTGCGCATGTATGTCCCTGGGTATGTACTGAGGTCAGAGGGCAACTTGAGGGGTTGTCAGGCTAAGCAGCAGGCACCTACCCACTGAGCCATCTCACGGGGCCCTGTGGGTTCTTAACATTTAAGGAAGCCTTTGTGGCCTGCACTGGCTTAGGAAGCACTGAAGTAGTCATTAATAAACCAGGTAAAAACGGTCCTAAATGAACATTAGCTGCCTACCAACGATGTGCCAGGTATAACCACGTGCCTTCCACATGCCTCACGTTACAGGTGACGATGGCTCACAATGGCCCTCGGGCTGCTTAAGAGAAGCCAGTGTGGAAGCTTTAGCTTTTTGATGTTGTGTGTTCATATCAAAGGTCACCAGCCATCTTCTTACCTCACACTAACCATGCCACCCCTGGGTATCTCTGTCGAGGTACAGCCACGCCTCAACACCAAACCCCAAACCATCCTCATCAGAATTTGTGACTTTCGCCCTGTGGTAGAATCTTGCTATTAAAAAGAATTTATATATTTTTATTCAGCTTGTCACCAAAAGAACAAAACCTACAGCAGTGCTGAGCAGGCCTTGACCCACCGCCAGCATCTTTCTGCGTGTGAGGGCCGGGACCTGACACGTTTGTTGTGTCCTTTTTCAAGTGATAGCTGTACAGTTTAACTCTGGGTTTTAGATGCATTATGCAAAGCAAACTTCTTTTTCTTCCAGGGTGAACAAAGAGATGTATCATACTGGCACATTCCAAGAAGAAGAGTATCAATAGGAGAGTCAGCAGCAATACGGAATGCAGCCTGGAGTCATTAAAGAGCCACGTGACAGTGGGGCTCAAGCAGGGGTCGCTCTTGCTGATCTGTCCTCCCCGCCACACACTAGCAGCCCTGCCCCAGTGCAGCCTTCTCTCCAGCAGCCCCAAGGTTCATAAACTCAGAGCTGAGGAATTTGGAAGCAGAGTTACCGCCACTCCTCGGGCACATTCCAATAAGGAGAAAGAAGCTGCCAGGGGCAGGGAGGTGTCCCTGACTACAGGTCAATGGAAATTTTCTGCTTTCGAAAGTGGTTAGTCAGCACTCTCCCCTCAACCACTAGCTCCACGGGCCCTGCAAAGGCCCCGTCCAGCCATGACAGAGTTGTAGATGCTGTTCATGGGTGGGCCCCATACTCCTCAGGACCCGAAATGATTATTTCCATAGAGAAAGAAGCTTCAGACTAATAGTCTCCCTCAGCACCAGGGCAAGACCCACACATGAGGCTTGTGACTTCTAGTCACAGTGGGCTTTCGTTTAACTCCTCCAGAAAGAGCCCCACACTCATAGCCATGGTAAGTTCCTTCCCTCTCCTCTCCTCTCCTCTCCTCTCCTCTCCTCTCCTCTCCTCTCCTCTCCTCTCCTCTCCTCTCCTCTCCTCTCCTTTCCTTTCTTGCCCCGGCCCTTCCTTTCTCCTTCCTTCTTTTCTTCCTTCATTTCAAAATGATGACATTCATTCATTCATTCATTCATTCATTCATTCATACCTGTGTGTGAGTGTGTATGTGAGTGTGTGTGTGTGAGAGAGAGAGAGAGTGTGTGTGTGCGTGTGTGTGTGTAGGCACATGTGGCATAAGACACATCTGGAGGTCAGAGGACAACTTGTTGAAGTCAGTTATCCTCCTCCACTGAGGGGATCCCGGTGTCCTTACTTGATAAGCCATCTCTTGAGCCTTGCTTTCTTTCTACCCCTTTGGTTTGCTGGTCTGAGTCATGCCTACCAGGTCAGAGAGCTTGTTCCTCGTTCTTTGGTAACACAAGTCTTCACTGGACTTTTGTCACATACTCACACTTCAGGACAACATTCTTGGCTTCCTCAATCCCCTCAGACACCATCGTTGTCAAATCACTATCAGTACTGACTCTGAACACTGAGGCAAGATTCAAGGTTTCTTTGAATGAGTGGGGCACACTGATTTAAATCCATGGCCAGTAGAGATGGGGTCTCATTCTGTTTCCTTTCTCAGCTGTGGGAGAGATGCTGGACAGTCCAGCCTCTGAACCAGCTCCCAACTTGAGGCTCCCCAGCAGCCCCCTAGTTACCAGCTATCACGTCAACACAGCAAGATATCACTCTGGGGACACCAGAGATTTTAGGAGATATGTGACAGACTTAAAAAGCAGAGATTAATCATGTTTCTTGGTATTCCACAATAAATAATGTGAAATTATTGTTTCAAAAGAACGAATGGTTAAGCACAGGAGTTTCTATTTGGATAGAATAACAGAGACTTCCTTTTTACTGCATTGCTCACCCTCCATCCTGGTCCAGGGTCCTAGCCCTACTGCTACTTTTTATAATCTTAAAAAAAAAAAAAAAATACAGTAGCCAATCCCATTCACCCGTGTTCCATAGTCACCTGGAAAACCTTCCTAAAATGCAAACACTTGGTGGTACTGAACAGTTAAGCATCTTAATGTGGTACACAACTGGGGAAGAGGCATGTCTCCCTTTTGGGAGCCGACTTTAAGCAGAAAGTGGCTAGAAAGCAGCTATCAGCTTTGCAGCCATCTTGAGCCATATACCCTGACATGAGACTTGGTTTTCAACAGCCTACAACAGCTGAAGCACACTCTGATAAATATCTTGTTTATCCCACATAGTTTGTTTTGCTGTTTAGTGCCCCCAGCTGCAAGGAGTACGTGGTATCCACGCCTACAAAGCATGCGGTACACGTGTTATCCACGTGCTGTCCATGCCATATATTCCTGTAAGGCACATGTGCTGTCCACGCCTGTAAGGCTTACATCGTATCCACACCTGCAAGGCACATCGTATCCACACGCCTACAAGGCACGTGGCAAAAGCATATAAATACCCCAGACTTCCCTTCAAAGGGGAACAAATAGGAGAGGAAAAATAAGAGAAGAAAATAAGAGACAATAGGGGAGAAAATAAGGGAGAAAATGAGAGAAAGATGAGAGAGAAAATAAGAGAGAGGACAAAAAGAAGGACAAATAAGAGAGAGAAAATAAGAGAAAAAATAAGAGAGGAGCCCTTCAATGAGACAGACAATAAAAGGGAGAAAGACATGAGACTTGACTACAAATCCTCTGGCTTGTCATTATTCTTCGCGTCTTCCCCCTACTCTCTCTCTTGCTAAACCCTGACCCGTGGACCGGAGCAGCAGCGCAGGCTGGGACGTTTTTTGGCCCCCAAGCCAGGAAGAGTACGGGTCTCAAAATCTCCCCTCCCCCCATTTCATACCACTTTCCCACACGCCCAGAATTCAGCACCGAGAACCAATCACTGCTGAAGGACCAGGTCCTGGGCCTTCTCTCCTTCTTCCCTGCCTGGATCCCTCTGCTGTGTGCCTCTCACCTGGCCAACAGGCTGCTTTCCTCCCATGTCCTTCTCTGTAAGGTCTTCCAGGCTCCCTGCTCTCCTCAGGGCCTCCTGCCCATCCCTTCCCTCATATAATATCTCCTACATACTGACACACCTGCCATCATCCCTTGGCACAGAACACTCAAGAGCCAAGGAAGCAAATGTCCATTAAGAGTTTTCTCAGCTGGCACAGGGCACGGCGCAGGCAGGGTTAATGACTGTCTGTTGTGGCACAGGGCACAGCGCAGGCAGGGTTAATGACTATCTGTTGATGGGACCCTCTTGATGCCACTTACAGGAAAGATCACTCTCATCCCAGCGGCCAGAGCTTCTAGCTTCCTGCCTCCTCCTTAGAAAATGACTCTCAACCAGGCTTTAAAGCTAATGATTTGATTTCTCACCTAATAACTCTAAGTAAAAACCAATTATTAAAGCATACTTAGCAGTTCTGTGTCTCCACCCACTGAACTTTCCTCCTGCCTTCCAATTAAAACCCAACCCCCTGACAGTCCCTGACATGATAGATGTCTTCCTGTGGGAATCTGCAGAACAGTGAGCTCCAAGGATTTGACTCTTAGCAAGGGTCTGTTGAAGACAATTTTGTGGTCTAACAAATCCAGGGAAGGTGAGGTGTATCTGAGTCCCTTCCCCACCAGAATGTTCTTTCCTTGCTTGAACTGAGCACAGCATTGGTATTTTTAAATTCAAGTTATGCTACCAGACTCTTTTTTTTCTTTTTCTTTAAGAGCAGAATGTTACTCTATCTGCCAAGGTTGGGAGTTTTATTACAAGAACTTACGGCGAGGCTACGAGAGCCAAGTTTATTATTTTTTCTGGATAAGATTCAATAATCTCATCCAAAAGTACATGGAAGAAAAAGAAAAAGCAAAGGAGGCATCCAGCCTTTTGTTTCCACACCTGTGACTTCTCAAGTCCTACTCGGACTCACATCTGCCTTGAAGTTGAGCTCACAGGCCCCAGTGAAGTCCTTGGGAGACTCTACAGCAGCCTCCTGGAAATGTGCTTCTTCATGTTCGCACTGATCTCAGCAGGTCAGCTGACTCAGGTCCAGCAGTTGCAGGACACTCTCCCTAAGTATATTCAGTCTCCAGTCAGGGAAGAAAAGGGGAGCTCGGCTGTGGGCAGTGCTGTGGCTGCTCAGAGCCTCCTCTAGTCCCATCCTCCCGTTCTTTGCTTCCACCTCATGCCCACCCACCCTCTGGTGAGCACCCCAGATGCACATTCAGGTCTCAGGGGACCACAGGTAACCATTAGGTCTTGTCCTTCCCTCTCACATCCCTTACTTCAAGTCTACTCATATGTCGCCCTGAGAATTCAGTCTCACTTAAACCTACCACACAACCAACAGTGTGCCTGGCTGACAGTTCTGGGTCTGCCATCTTTCTTTGTGTATCACTTCTATTGTACGTGTATCATTCCTGCTGTATCCACATGTTCCAAAGCACACAGATGTATCCATTTACTCTGCACTTTGTGTATCGTTCTATTGTATCCATCATGTTCTAAACCCCACAGGATGTATCTGTTTACTCTGCTCATCTCTCATCTCGTCCTCTGGAGCCTGGAATGCTCACCCACGAGGTGCAGGGGCACATCCCAAGCACTTGGGATGTGAAGAGAGCCAATAAGACAGTAAGTGTCTGATAGAAAGCATCTTAAAATTTAGTTGGCTGGCTGTGCCTCCCACAAGTTTTGTGCTGAAGAGGGTTCTGAGGTCATATTTAGGACCAGAGAAACAGGAGCCAACATTAAAATGTACCGTGAATGAAGGAACTCTGGTAAGGCTATCTTGACTCCCATTCATAAATTAGTCAACTACTGACTGCAGATCACTTACAAGAATCTGAATGTTTCTAAACTGACCCACATTGAAGATAAAAGATACATACTAGAGTTTGAAGGTTTGGGTTTTTTGTTTGTTTGTTTGTTTTTGTGTTTTACAAAAAAGTACCCTGTGAATTTTTTACTAGACATTATATGTTTAAATATTTTGTTGGGTGAATTATTTATATTTTTATTTATTTGTATTTAAAATTATACATGATTCAAGTTTGATTTCCAGCAGAGCATTTTCTTCTAATATGACCCTAAGGAAAGAATGAACTTACAGGCTGGTGATGTGCATTCACCCGTCTGATTCTTATACTTAAAACACAAATCAGTGACAAGAAGACAGCCCTAGCTAGTGACTCCCCAAGTGTAATCTTCAGACCAGTGTATGTCAGGTAGAAATAAGTCAAAATATAGATTCCAGGGTGGTGGTGAGAGTACGATTCTTACTATCGATGACTCCAGTGCATCACCAGGAGCACTGCGCTAGGCCAGAGACACACATCTTACTTACTAATTTCTTTTCATGGTGCTAGGGATTGAAGCCAGGGACTTTTGTAGACTAGACTAACACTCTGCCACTAAATTACATCACCAGGCCTGTAAATAATCTTTGGTATTGATTTTATTTATTACACATTCTTCAATAATTTCATACATGAATTAAGTCTTATCTACCTCCCTGTGTTCCCATGGTTTTGTTTGTTTTTGTGAGTGTGCATGATATATGTGCGTGTATTCTTAACCATAGTGGGCATGTGGAGAACAAGACTGCTCTGTGACCAAGTAGGAATCTCTTCCTTACGTTGGTGAAGAAGAAAAAAAGCCCATAGGGAGAAGGAACAGCCACATCGTGGATGAACCATCATCTTACATATTTAGAAAAAAATGGGTCTTGCAAAATAAGAGAAACCACAGCTCCACAGAGATAAAGAAAAGCCGGCTGAGACCTCACAGGAAAAGCTGTTCCAGGAATCATCACACTTGTACACCCCTCCTTTCCCCCCAGAACTCCTCCAGCTCAATCCTGAGTACTGGAGCCTGGGCTATCAGCTGGGTGAGGACCTGCTGTTTGAATTACAGGCCCTTGGGGCAGCTCAACTCACAGAGCCACCTTTGCCTATTTGCATGACTCTGGTGGAGAATTCACACCGTGAAGATCAGCTTCTTGGCCTCCACCCTGCCTCAACACCCCTTTCCTTTCTCTATGCCTCTTCATTTTCAGCGCCCCCAAGGAAACAGCACCCTCAGGGAAACAGAAAGAGGGAAACAGATAGAACACTGTCATATCAGAAACGCTCAGTCCAGGGTGTAGTGGGAAGACATGAAAAAGGAGATCCCCTCCACCCCCACCCCTTCCCTGGAGTCAGCTCTGTGCCAAAGCAGGATCTGCAAATTGGCCCGGGATACCTCACGCCTCCACAGAAAGATATCAAGGAGATTATACTGAGGTGTACAGAGTCCAGCAAAAATAAAACCTTTCAGGACCTGAAAGATTTACCTCAAGTGAGGACTGAACCCTTCCTTCTAAAATAAGAAAGTCACAGGTTCCTTCTACCCAATTCCCAGGAGGACTGTATTCGACTATATCCTTCGAAGTCTTGTAATGTGAAATTCAATCTGAAACATGTTTTCTATTAACATATGTCATGACTTGATGCTGTTTTGAAAGGGATTATTCTAAAGAAATAATAACTTCCATGCCCATGAACAACATTTGTGAGCCATATGATTACAGCACTTGCCAATCATGCATTCAGGAAACACAGATTCATACAAATACAAATTCATGTGTGTTTTCCTTCTTTCTTTCTTTCTTTCTTTCTTTCTTTCTTTTTTTTTAAAGATACTTGGGTGTTTTTATTTTGTAACCCAAACCAGGTTACTTACTCCAATAAAATGACTTAGAACATACTTGACTATTAATTTTTCTCAAAACATTGTCATGACCATCTTGGGATGTTTTAATTTTTCCTGACATGTAAGATGTTGAAGGATGGAAACTGCTCTGTGTCTTTCATATCTCACATGTGTGTACAGTATGCTGGATACCAGCATGCACAAACCTGGACTTAAGCCAGTGCGAGAGTGACATGCTAACCCACAGGAGCAGCATAGGAACAGAGGTGGACATGAGGAAACATGGCTGGCTATAAGGAGAAACAAAATTTCTCAACCCCAATTTGAAGATCAGGCTCAGCCTAGCATCCTCCCACCCCACCCCAAGTAATTAAGTAAGAACCCCAGGCTAGCTGGACATATGCCTGGATCTTACACCCTAAATTTCTAAATTTCTGGGCTCCCTTCCTCACCTTCTATTGTCCCATGATGTTAAAAGGAACCTGCCAGGCATGTTGACCAGTGCCTTTAATCCCAGCACTTGAGAGGTAGACACAGGTAGATCTCCATGAATTTGGGGCCAGCCTAATCTATATAGTAAGTTCTGGGCTAGCCAGGGCTACTCAGTAAGAACCTGTCACAAACAAATAAACAAACAAACAAATCAACAACCAAAGAGTCACTTGAGTGTAATCTCAAAACATCTTTATCACCTAAAGGGTGCTCTTCAGGGGAAAAAAAAAACAGCAAGGAGAAGAGGAAGAGGGGAAGGAGGGGGAGAAGGAAGAAGAGGAGGAGGAGAAGGAGGAGGAGGAAGAAGAAGAGGAGAAGGAGGAGGAGGACCTAGAGGACTTGGAGAACTCCGGGGATCTTGAGGACGCACTGTTGGCTGCTGACATTGTTACTATTATCTATCACGCCCCTCAAGCTGTGCTGGCCCTCCATTTATACTTCTAGGAATCTCTCACTATGGATGGCTTTTTTCCCCTTACATCTAATGTGCCAAGCCAAGTTCAAGGACATGAAATGAATTTTACAAAAGCCAGACAGAAGACAGGGTGTTAGAATCCCCTTTATACGAGGCCAGCCTGGTCTACAGAGTGAGTTCCAGGACAGCCAAGGCTATACAGAGAAACCCTGTCTCGAAAAACAAAACAAAACAAAACAAAAAGAAGAATCCCCTTTACAGAGATCTTCCTGTTCATGCTGGTCATCTCTTCTATGACAGGAAATAACAGTTCCAAGAAACTGAAGGACCTTCCCAAGCCTGAGGGTAGGCAGCGGGCTGATGGCAGAACCGAGAGCCTGTGTCAGGCACTGAGCAGGCAGTCTGTGTGATAGAGCCAAGTGTCCTCCAACCTCAGGCCCCATAGCAACTCAACACTGGGAGGAAAACACTCACACAGCCTGGATGTGAATTCTTGCTACATGGAGTTTGCTTCTTTATGTTTGACAACTGAAGACAGGGGCTCTGAGCTGTTAAATGAAACGCCGTATCACACAGTGCAGCAAAGAATGAGCACAGGTCAAAACTACCAGACTCCCCAAACCGTGCTGCTTCCGTGTGGGATGGAACACTGACTGCTGCAAAGGACATTGCCCTTGGATGAGGGAATCTTCCCCCAGGTCTCTCGGGGTTGGGTGGGGAGATGCAAAGCTTTGAGAAATGCAAAACTGGAAGAGCACAAAGGCTCACAGAGGGCTCCTGCTCCTCTTCACCTCTTCTGGCCTTCTGTGCTATTTCTTTCACTGAACCTCCCTCCCCTACTGCCTGAGGAAAAGTGAGAAGAAGGAGAGGGAAGGAACATCCAGGGACAGGCAGGAACAACTGTGTCAGACACAGATTATCTGGCTGGAAACCAAGTTAAGGCAAACAGAATCCCCAGGTACTTGTGAATGGCCGACTAGAACCCATAATGGACAGAGCACTCAAGAACGTCGGGTGTATAAGTGGGAGGTATGAGGACAGGTGCTACGGTACGTTCTGTACATCAGCTTGGCTCTGTCCTGTGATGGCGCGGCATTGGCAGGCAGCTCAACAGGACCTAGCTCTGCCCCATCGCCCAGGAGCCGGACCTCTGGGCGTGTCTGAGAGATTTTCTAAAGTGGTTTATCTGAGGTGAGAGGACTCATCCTAGATGTGGACAGCACCAATTCACAGTCTGGGGTTCCCAGCAAATTCAAAGAAGGGAGCTCACGGAACCCCAGCCTTCGCCCCTCTACTTCCTAGCTATAGATATGTGCGGTCAGCTGCCTTGAGCTCCTGCCAGGGCACCTTCCTCACCAAGGACCACATTTTTGAACCAAATCCTTTTGCTGCATTCATCTGGTGTTTTGTTAAGCAACAAGCTTCAGTCCCCTTAGTCACCATACCCACATCTGCATGCTGTTTGCAAGGTACATTGTAGGTGTGATTAAAATCCCAAACTCTAAGGAAGGTCATTGGGGTGACCTGGCCCAGGCAGTGCAAAGCCCTTGAGAGCCTAGACAAGGCTTCCCTGAGGAAGGAGATATTCCAGTTGTGGATGTTAGCTTTAGCTTATGCCCATGGGCATTGGCTCTCTTCCAGAAATTTCTCTCTGTATCTCCAACTCTCCTTGCCTGTCCTCACCATGATGAAAGCCAATTCCTTGCAATAGCTCTCTTTGTGCATATCCCATACTGAGTCTATTTCTCCGAAACCCTGGCTGATACAGTTTCTGTGAATTGCTGATACAAGCCCGGCCGTTCTGGCCCACAGAGCAACCAAACCCAAGAATGGCTAAGGAACAGAGAGCCTGAGGGACATCTCCTTGGGGAGAAGCAATGGAGAAGGGGCTGTAAGCCAGGCACACTAGTTTGTGTCCTTTGGAAACTTCCAAGTTGAATTTTTATGCCCCTGTCCCCCAGTTTTCCAGTTTATAATCAGCAGTCTCTGCAGCCAACCAGGATGGTACCCTCTGCCAAAGCTAAGAAAGTTGAACTAAGCACATGTAAGCTCAGTGATGAAATGGTCCCTGAGGTGCTAAGGGTATATGTGTACTAATTCAGCAAGGCAGCCCATGGAGCTGATCCAAAAACAGTCCAACCAGGAGCCCAGAGGAAAAGTGTACTTGGGGAAGGGGTCAAAAAACCAAATTTCCAAACCTTTGGCCGAGTGGAAAGCTGCAGGGCCTATACCTCAGTTTCTAAGTCATTTACAACAGGCACTGTTAAAATGAGGCCTTTGCTTACCTGGTGTCCCAGTTTGCTCTGAAGTTTCATTCTGAGGCCCTAATCTTGGGATAGCCACGCTTGGCCCCATGCTACACAAGAGAGTTACTGATGACAGCATAGCTTTGCCTTCAGGTCAGGAGGTGTGACTTTTCCCCAACAGTACCCAGCTCACTACTGTGAGGAGCAAGAGCTGTCGCACACACTCAGTCAAGCTCCTGCCGCTTTCTGTGTTATAACCACCATCCAGCAACAGTTTGTCCACACACGTATTAACCTCTCTGCCCCATCTCCTCATCTAAAGTAACGATAAATGATACCTACATGAGGGTTACCTTTAAGAATGCACCTACATTACAGACTTGTTACAGAGATTAAACAGAGTAATGTATGTAAGTACTTTGAAGCATTCAGCATCTGATACACACTGTTTAATTTTCGTTAAATACACTCATGCATGCATAGCCCCCAAACATGTCACGAGGGCTGCAAGACAGACCTTCGGATTCATAGGCTACAGTTTGTTGCTCACTGGAGCACAAGTTTAGCCTTCTTAACCAAACTTCTAGAAAGGGATTTTGTTTTTAAAAAAAGATTTTATTTATATGAGTATTCTGTAGCTGTCTTCAGACACACCAGAAGAGGGCATCAGATCCCATTACAGACGGTTGTGAGCCACCATGTGGTTGTCAGAATTTGAACTCAGGACCTTTGGAAGAACAGTCAGTGCTCTTAACCGCTGAACTATCTCTTCAGTCATAGAAAGGGGTTTCTTTTGCCTGTGTTCAGGGATCAAAGCAATGCCAACCTATATCCCCTAGAACTCTAGAATCTTAAGAACGCTTTCACAGAGATAAAGATAAAGGGACTAGAGAGTAAATGAGCTATCATCACTTGTGGGCTTTAGCCAGAGGAGGTAGGCATGAGTCTCTGGCTTTGGCTGTCACTCCAAAGGGCACTCTGCTGGCCTCCGTCACTGGGTCACTAACAGTTCATATCTGCATCGGGGACTCCAAGCCATGCAGGAGTAATAGCAAAAGCAGACTGTAAGATACAGACTCTATCCCACACATAGCTATGATAAAATGATTTTTAAGCCAGAAAACCAGATGGTAAGGATTGGAGATGCAAAATCTACATTATCTCAATTAAAGTGGACAGTTTGTATGTAGGGCCATGCTCCAGCCATTCCCTGAGACGGGCTGTGAGGTTGCTGTGGGAACCACAACATCACCACCTGCACCCAGGCACAGCCTAGTGGTTTCACATCAGCATCCCAGAGCCTCCTGGGAGAGTTTTTCCCTCCTCTTATTATATGAAAATAAAACATTCTGCAACTTCCCTTAGCAAAACACTCGTTTTTCTTACCAAATAGCTCTCTGGAGATTGTCCACCATGTTACCCACAGCACCAGAGATTAACATTTGACACAAATGCCTGGGAAGGGCAAATGCATTATATCACCAGACTCGCTTTATTCCAGAGCTCTAAAAACTTCTTTGACTACACAAGGGAAACCAGTCTTCCCTTTAATGTCCTCAAGTTTGCTTAACCTCAATTCGTTGAATGAAAGTGAGGCCTTCACAGGGCTGGGGCTGTGCCTACACAGACATGACACCACATACCAAGCAGAGCCAGGAAAAGTCCTCCCGGACAGGATGTCTTGCTCAGGAAACTATGAGAGGGCAAACCAGAGCTCCGGGCCACTCATCCACTGGCCACAGTCACCAGCTTCCCAACATGCCAGGACAAAAGCTTCTACAACCCCTCTCCTAACCAGGTTTCCAGCTGAAACTGGACTCTCTCCAATGTGCTAAATGCCACAGTGACATTTAGGAGAGGCTCTCTTACCACAAAGGGGCAGAAACTCATTCCTAGGAAATATGGTAGTTGACTGACCCCAGCTCATGAAAGGCTCAATCCCTATATAATTACATCTGTTAGGGACAAGCCACAAAACCAACAGATAAGCGGTCTCTTGAGAAGAAACGCACGGTACACAACCACTTGGAATCTCCTCGGGACACAGTGAGTCATTAGGCCAGAGATACTGAAAAGAAGCACCACCAGTCTGGAAGTGTTTATTTAATCTGCCTTCAAGAACTTATTTGGTGAAAGACTTCACTGACCAATGTAGTCAGATCCCTGGGACACAGGGGTGACACCTGGAGCCTGGCTGGAAGCTGTGTTTATTTGCAGCCTAAGCCATCTTCCTACATGCTGTTCCTCAGAGTCCACCTCCTGGAAGCTGCTACCTCATCTGCACAGGCAAGAGGACAAGTCTCATTTTCCCCAACTTCTGGGATCTAAACAACAGTACACATTTTATACTGAACCCCAACTCCCAATTTTGTAGCTAGCTTTGCTGAGCGGTAGAAAGCTCTCTGAAGGGAGACGACTCATCCTTCCCCGTTAATCCTGGGTCATTTTCCTCAAGCACTCGGGGAGAAAAATGGATGCTGAATCGGTTAACAGTTCATATGTAGGACATCGCATAAGGTTTGCTAACTTTGTGGGCTCTCAAGTATGGGAGCAGAGCAAGAAGGATGTTAGATTTTTTTTTTTTTTAAATGCAAAACCATAGAACCCAAGTTTTTTTCAATTTGTTTATTTTTAAGTTCCCTCCTCCACATGTAAGCTTGACTGAGTTATTCCCAGAGCATTTTTGGACACACCAACCCTCAGTTACACATTGCTTGGCTTCATGGAAAGGTAACAGCTGCGCATGCGCTGTTAGGCCGCACATGCGCTGTGTTAGGCTGACTTCCCGCAGTGCAAAGCTGAGCCCACATCTGGGGCTGTTTAACAACTGATTGGAAATTTAGCCTTTTGATTTCCAGTTAAATACTAGGCACAGGAAAACAAATAGCACTTGTTTTCACCGAGTCTTGTCAGGCATCCAAAATGCAGCGCAAATCAGTGCCTGTGGTTTGTTGGCAGAGGTTCAAAATAGTTGGCCTCCCCACCCCCTCCAGCTTAAGGAAAAGGAATAAACCAGATTTTGGCAATAAGAATTTTTCAACCACCCTTCCCCCTTCTTTGGACATGCAGAGCTGTTTTTTAAATATTCGATGTGTTCCTGGTATTAATTTACATTTTTCATTAGGATTACGTTTTGATTTGTTTTTAATCCAAAACCAAAGAATAATGTTCAGTTTCCCTCACTTGTTCCAGCTGCTATGCCTTGGTATTTACTTGGATTTGCTGAGGAGAGCAGGGTTCATATTGCTATCTTCTGTTTCCAATTAAATTAGGATATAGTTATCTAGTGGCCACATTATCAAAGCATCAGAGTTGAAAACTTGGGGGAACTTGGGAGATCCGTTTAATCCAAACCCTTTATCTGGATGGGGATTGAGCCTTGTGTGGCACAACCATGCATCCTTGTTAGTAGTGGAGCCGGAACTAGTACTCATGCTGAGGAGATGAAACCGGAAACAGAAACCTGGGTTACCAGAAAACAATACAGGACACCAAATTAAACTTGAACTTTAGTTAAAGAACGGATGACTTTTGTTAGTATAAATATGTCTAAAATATTGTACAGGCATACTTAAGCAAATTTATTTACTGAAATTCAACTTTAACTGGAAGCCTGCATTTTATATGCCAAACCTGGTCACTGTGCTCTTAGACCAACATCCACCCCCTCCTACCACCCATCTGGCTGCCAAACATATCCGCATTTTTCTTTCCTGATTTTAATGATAAAGGGCTGGGGAAAAAGAAATCACAGGACAGAAATCCCAAGAGAGTATAACACTGGAAGAAGCTTCTTCTTCCCCGAGACTTTCCTAATCTTAGACCATTTCCCGCTTTAACTAGAGTACAAAACAACTAACTCTAAAATGGATAGGCTAGAGCAGACATTTTATATTGCTAAGAAGCAGTCACTAGAGTCCGTCTGTGTTGTGGATAGCCCCGGCCTTGTATTTTGATGCTAATTCCCCTTTCCTGTGAAGGGCTGCAGAGGAGGTGTGAGTCATTACACAGGTGATTTCTACTGAACCTTCTGCCCATCTTAATTTGTAAAATAAAGGCTGGAGCCAGTGATTGGGCAGAGGTGGAGAAATAAAGGCTGGAGAGAGAAGAGAGAGGGGGAGGACAACTGGAGAAAGACAATGAGAGAGACTACAACTAGGGAGAAGAGAGGAGAGAGAAGACGATGGAGGAGGAAGAGGAGGAGGAGGAGGAGGAGGACAGACGCAGGGTCTGAAAAACCCTCAGGTTATAAGGGTCTCATAGCTGGGAAACAGAGTAGTGTAGGGGAATCTGGCCAATCTAGGCTTACAGAATACATTCATAATTACTGAGTTGTGTGTTCGTTGACCAGTCCTATTCGAGTTGGAGATTTAAATATCTCCCACTTCAGGTCTGTTCTGTATGTCTGTCTCTCTCTTGTTTAAATATATTAATATTGTTATTTTATTATTTTACTTTTGAAGACAATGAAGCCAGTCTGGCCTTGAATTCTGGATCTTCCTCCTTCTGCCTTCTAAGTGCTAAGATTGTAGGAATAAACCACAGTATCGGGCTCACAGGCTCTCATCTTGAAAATTTCTGCTTATATTAGATTATGAGCTTGAAGGGGGAAAAGAGCTTAGGTATGGAGTACAAACAAAGCAAGGCTTAAAGTGACCCTAACATTAATTGTAGCAGGATAATTTCCTGCTACTGCTACGTTATTTGCAATAAGCTCGGTAATTGGGGAGGAGCTAATGTGGGAGGAGCAAAGAGAGAGAAGGAAAGGAAGAGGAGGAGCTACCAAGAGAGAGGAGAGAGGTAGCAGCCATGGAGAATGGCTCAAGATGGATCAAGAGCAGTCCTGGGTAACAATTTATATCTAAGGTTAGGTATCGGGTAACAACTCTAATCCTGTGGGCATCTTGTGTATTGAGCATTTCCAAACATATAAATATTGAATAATCTTTAAGCATTAAGAGTCTTATTTCTACCAGCTACCACAGTCATAGTGGGATGGTTTGGGCTCAGCCAAGCATTGTGGACAACGTGGTGGATTGGCAGAGCCAGCCACCACACTGGTGTCTTGTGGGTGCCAGGACCAGTGTTTCTAGGTAGCTGGAGCCACCATCCAGAGCTGGAGCCTTGGGAAAATGGTGGCTGTCTGGGAAGAGCCTTTTAGATCTTGGGGAGGAGGGGGAGTTGTTCAGGTCTTGGGGAGGAGGGGGAG
>JANHMN010000028.1:1565484-1604147 GCA_030674055.1 Rhabdomys pumilio | reverse complement strand
TGGGGAGGAGGGGGAGTTGTTCAGGTCTTGGGGAGGAGGGGGAGTTGCCAGGCTTCTGAGACATCTCAATCAACCTGTGGTGTCCTGATTTGATGGAGCAACAGATATCTACTGACCAACCAGGCCATGGAGAAAATGTAGACAGAAGAAGCCTGAAGGAGGTGGAGTTTGGGTGTCCTGGGATCTCTCCCACAGTGGCCTCCCAATGCCCTTCGTGCTGGGCCCATCACTTGCCTGCAATGTCCTTTTATGGGATTAACTCCAAATAAGGTTGATGATAAGTTGTATACTAAAATTGTCCTCTTCATTAGTGTGTTTTCAACTAATGGTCAACACGCAGTTCTTACAGCTCATAAAGTAAATAAATAATAACAAAAATAACTTCCTCTAAATCCCACAGAGTGGCAGGCTGAAGAAAGAATCCAACAACAGTAAGCAAAGTAGAGTGTGTGTGGCCTGCACTGTTCACGGAACACACAGCCCAGAGAAATGGTGACTTTAAATCTACAGCCAGCCAACGGAGTTACTCACAGTTACAACGTTAATTTAATATCCTTCCCAAGTTGCTCTCATAGTGACAGCAGAACTAGCAAATGCGGGAAGCCTAGCGGTGGTGGGCGCTGCACGCAACGTTTTATGAGCACTTTCCTCACGTCAAGACAAAGTTTCTTTCTGTGGTGTAAAACTGTTATTCGTAAATTACAGCTGGGAAAAGTCAGGTTTACAGAGATGAATCTGCCCAGTTACTGCCTGAACCACAGCTGTCTAGAAAGCGGATCACTCACTCTCACTACGTCTACCATCATCCTGGCTACTGTGGCGGTCATTTCTTTCCAGAAGTTCCTCAGGGCCCAGAAGGTGCTAAGCACAAGAATTAGATTTAAATATTTTTGTTTTGGTTAGTTTTGGTTTGTTTTGGTTTATTTATTTATTTATTTTTGGTTCTGGCAGTTGAACACAGGGCTTCATGCATGCTAGGTAAATGCTCTACCTAATCAAAGGCCCTCTTTCACATTTTAAAAATTTTGAGAAAGGGCCTAAATTGCCAAAAACACCTTTGACTTTACTAAATAGCCCAGGGAGGCCTTCAACTTGCAACTCTCCTGCCTCAGCCTACACATTAGCTGAGATTACAGGTTTGTGCCACCAACCTTAGCGTGTGTGTGTGTGTGTGTGTGTGTGTGTGTGTGTGTGTGTGTGTGTGTTTTAATTAGACACCCATCCCTAGGTCGTTCCGACAGCACTGGGCTGCAGTTCACAGATCTACTGTGACTTTATAAGAGTCTTGGGTCTTATATCACCAATCATAACTGGTGTGACTAACATGGCAACTTAGCAGATGTGCTCCAAAGTGGCTTCTACAGAAAACAGTTCCCTGGGGAAAGCATGAGAGGAACATTGAGATTAGGTACTAGAACCCTGGGAGCCATTCCTGATGGTACTGAGGACTAAATCAAAGGAATAAGATTAGTGGCCACTCTGTCTTTTAAATGTAAAAAAAGAATTGCCAGTCATAGTGGGTCATGCCTTTAATCTCCATACTCAGAAGGAAGAGTACATCAGATCTCTGTAAGTTCAAGGCCATCCTGGTGACATAGTATATACAGTGAGATCTTGTCTCCACAAAAAGGCACAATTAAGGCTAGTGAGCTAGCTCAGTGAACAGCTGCACATGCCACCACACCTGCTGACCGAGTTGATCCCTGTTATGGTTTGTCTATCCTCAGCCCAGGAAGTGGCACAATTAGGAGATGTGGCCTTGTTGAAGTAGGTGTGTCACTGTGGGTGTGGGCTTTAAGACCCTCATCTTAGCTGCCTGGAAGTCAGTCTTCTGTTAGCAGCCTTCAGATAAAGATGTAAAACTCTCAGCTCCTCCTGCACCATACTCTGCCATGCTCCCACCTTGATGATAATAGACTGAACCTCTGAACCTGTAACCCAGCCCCAACTAAATGTTGTCATTATAAGAGTTGCCATGGTGTCTGTTCACAGCAGTAAAACCCTAACTGAGACAATCCCCATGACCACCAGAAGGAACAAACAGGAAGGACCCACAAGGTACCGCCACATGCTTCCTGTGGCACATTTGCCCCCATATCACATGGAAAATAAAGATATTTTCAATGTTTTGATTGTATTTACAATTTAAACTCTTAGTAACTTCTACCTTATATATGTGTGTGTGTGTATATATATATATATATATATATATATATGTATATATATATATATATGATACATGATAGAGATGTTAAATGCTTCGTTTCAAAATTAGATTTGCAGCACCGTGGTAAGTATTCTACAAAAGACTCCAGAATTCTCTGACTAGAGCCACCGCTTTTTAACAACATCTACTTTCTGTCTAAACATGGTCTTTTTTCCAAATTGTTTACCCCTTACCACTAAGCCTGTTTTGGAAGAAGGCCAGTCTCCTGGACAACAGTGCAGCCTTCAAAGGCAAGAAGTCAGCATTGGTACTTGAGCCAGCAGGCTGAGTTCTAATTACACCTGCCGTTCCCTGACCCACCATGCAGTAAGGTCACGTGGTTTTTAGTCATGCTCAGGATAGGGTGGTCCCCAGCCTTTCTTGGTCTTTCACAATTCACTTTTTAAAAAATAGTTTTTAAAATTTTATAAACTTTATTATACGGAAAAAAACTTGCAAATTAAAAAAAAAATCACACAGCAAACTTAACTAAACACAGTCTACACATGTTGAATGACTTCCATGGGGTTTGGACAGCCTTTCTGAAGCTGTGGAGCTTCAAACAAGATCTTGCGCTCTCACTATGGAGTCTATTTTGATGCTCTCATATGCCATCAAAAACAAATACTCCAGTAAAATTAAAGAAAAAGTTAGCTCTGTGTCTTCTTTCATAACTCCTGTCAATGGACTTTAGTCCTGCCTTTAGTCCTTCCTCATGCCCAGATACTACTACTATTTCCTCCTCCTCCTCTTCTTCCTCCTCCTCTTCCTCCTCTTCCTCCTCTTCCTCTTTTTCTTTCTCTTTTTTCCTCTTCTTCTTCCTCCTCTTCTTCCTCTTCTTCTTTTTCTTCCTCTCCTTCTTCCTCTTCTTTTTTTTTTATTGGATATTTTATTTACATTTCAGATGCCAATCCCTTTCCCCATTTCCCCTCCCCAGAAAACCCCTATCCCATGCCCCCCCCCCCTTTTCCATTTGGCTTTTATACAATTTTTTTAAATGTTAATGAAGGGCTTTATAAGTATGGTAATGCTCAATCAGATGTGTAACCTAATACCCAACCTAGCTATATAAACTATCTTTGACTAGTAGAGACACCCGTGAACTTCTGCCTCCATGCCCCCTCTCTTTTTCTCTCTCTTTTTCTCTCTCATTACCGAGCTTCTCATCTACTTCCTCTTTTTCTCTCCTTACTCCATCTTTTCCTCTCAGTGCTCCTTTCCCCTTAGCTCCTCCTACATATTACCCTTCCTGTTAAAATAAAGCTTTTCTCTCAGAATACAACTAGAGCATAATTATTCCTATTTGTACCAGTGTCTTCCTCTCCTTCTTCCTCTCTTTCCTTCTCCTCTTCTCCTTCCTCCTCCTCCTCTTTTTCCTCTTCTTCCTTTTTCTTCCTCTTCCTCTTCTTCCTCTTCTTTGTCTCCCTCTTCTGCTTCTTCCTCCTTCTGTTCTCTTTTCTATATGTTATACTGTACCACATGTAATTTTGTTAACATATATACATATATTGTTGGCTAGATTCTGTATATGTGCTTTTGTGTAACTAATTGTTCTTAAGAAAATTTTAATGAATTATTTTACATGTATGATTGCCTTACACATGGAGGCCAGAAGGAAGTACCAGAACCCCTGGTACTGGAGTTAAAGATGGTTGTGAACCACCATGTGGGCACTGGGAATGAACAGCAGCCAATGTCTTAACCTTGAAGCCATCTCTCCAGCCCGGCATGATTCACTTTTTAGAGAACTGGCTAGTTCTATAGGATGTTGCTCCATTTGGTTCAGTCCAATGTTTCCTCATAATTTGATCCAGGCTATATTCATTTCTAGAAGGATCACTACATGACATGAACTGGTTAGTTTTATGTCAACTTGACTCAAGCTAGAGTCATCTGAATAGAGGGAACCACAATTAAGACAATGCCTCCATCAGATCCAGCTGTGGGTCATTTCCTTAATTAATTATTGATGGGGGAGGGACCAGCCCACTGTGGGTGATGTTATCTCTAGGCTAGCAGTCCTGGAGTCTATAGGAAAGCAGGCTGAGCAAGCCATGAGGAACAAGCCAGTAAGCAGCACCCTCTATGGCCTCTGCATCAGCTCCTGCCTCAAGGTTGCTGCCCTCACTGGTGTTGGTGATGAACTGTTTTAGAAAGCTGTGAGTGAAATAAATCCTTTCCTCCCCGAGTTGCTCTGGTCATGGTGTTCATCACACAGCAAGTGACCCTGACTGAGACATGAGGGATGCTTTGTTCTTTTTCATTTTCAGACACACAACATCTGTTTGCCCCACGCTGGTGTCATCAACTCTGGTCACCTGCTTTAAGCACTGCTGAGGAGTCTTCTCTCTCTATAGTTGCCGTTTTTTCTTCCATGATTAATAAGTAGTTTGTGGGAAAAGTATCTAGAGAATATCTGAATATATTGTCCTCCAAACCTCTCCTCTTCCTAACATGTGTTGAAGACTCTTGTCTGATCAACTTTCACTGTTATGATTGCAAAACAATATTCTAACTCCATCATTTCTTCCATATGTATTTAATAATCAGCATTTACTACAAATAAAAACCTCCCATCTCTTCTTGTTTATACATTATTTTACTACCAGTTATATGGAACCTTACTTTAGATGGTAGATACCTTCAATTGGTTAAAAGTGGTTTTCAAATACAAATGACAAGAAACTAGAGATTGTACTAAAGTCACTAGAGTGTCAAAACTTACTCACTAGGCAAAAGTAAAACTGTTGCCAGGGCTGGCTGCTTACAGGTGACATCTCAGGAGCCCGAGGCTCTGCAGTGAGGACAACAGGCAGCCCTCACAAACCCCTCATGACAGACAGAGAGGTTGGCTCAGAGCTGGGAGCCGCTGCTCATCAGACGTGATATCACACCCCAAACATTTCATCTGAACAACCCATCTGTTTCTCCACAGCTAGCAAATTCAAACGTTCTGGCAAACGCCAAAGGACATGATTTACAAATAGTAGGTAATATTTGGACCATTCTACAAGAGCTGGGCTCTTGATCCCCCCCCCCTTTTTTTTCTTTTTTGAAATAAAATACAAATGATTTCATGCTTGGAGCTCACTGTGTCACTGACAGCAGACAGTCCCTCCTATCAGAACATAGACTTGTTATATACAAATAGCAATGGGCTTGTGTATATTTATTCTGTGGTTAGAGACCACACACCCAGAGCCTATTTACAGCTTTGACAGAACTCTTAATACTGCAAGGCGGGAGATAGCCCCAGTGGGCAGGCCACAAGAGTTTGACAGCAGGTCCTTCACCCCATGCAAGTGAGACCAGACTCTGCCTCCACAGGAGACGTGGGCGGCATCTGTTTTCTGTGAATTCTTCTCTACACCATCTAAACATCCCCCATCCCACGTGCAAATAAAAATGCAACGCCCTTTGGTATCATTTTAATGAAAATAATTCTTTTTTCAAACCCTTTGCAATCTGGCCATGCTATACACAATTGTAATCCTAGCATTCAGGGCACTGAGACAGAAAAACTGAGTGAAGCCAGTCTTAGCTAGATAGTAAGATATTGCCTCAAGAAACACAATGTCTTGCAAAAAAACCACAAAACAACAACAACAGAAGAAACCGAGAGTCATTAGAACCTTGCACAGTGTTCATTTGGGGGAGGGTGTTGAACACTTACCAGGAAGAGTCTGGGGACACCAGTGGCCAGTCTCTCAGTCTTCAGACGCCACACCAGGGGCTGCGGGGAGCTGAGCAGGAACACAACAGGCTTGTGGTGAGTGTGCACAGAGGCAATGGGGTTCAGATGCAGGGTAACCTAGGAGATGACACAAAGCAGGAGACTTCAGTACTGGTTTCCCCAGGCCATCTTGAGAAGCATAGGACACTTCTTCACAACTCACTGCCAAAATCAAGAAAACAAGTCATACAAGGTTGAGCTAAATGCTGATAACCACCCAGTCACTGTTTTACTACCTAGCAGCTGTGTGGTACAATCAGTTCCAGTAATCGCAACTAAAACATGGTTCACCCACTAAGAATAGAACACAAGTAAACAATACTTTCTTTTACCCCAAACACAGGAATTAAAAAAAAAAAAAAACCTTCCCTCAGGGATTCCTTGTCCTTCAAATCAGAAAGCTAAACTGACATTATAGCATATTTAGAGGTGAGTTTTTTCACTCTGGGGGGGTCCCTCACAGAAAGAACTTTCTTCTCTCACCAGGTAACTTCCAATCTCTACAAAGTTAGGTAAACTCTGCCAAAAAAAAAAAAAAAAAAACAAACAAAACAAACAAACAAAAAACAGTGTTGAAAACCCAGAGAGAGACTGCCAAGGGGAGTTAGCTGCCTTCCTCCTTCCAGCTACTAGCACAAAAGATTTCCAAAGAAATGAAGCCCAGAAATCAGACAGAATAAAAAATGACTGTATAACGCCTCTGTCAAAAGAAACCAGAGGCACTAGAGAAACTGCTCAGTGCTGAGGAGCTCTCACTGCCCTGCACAGGACCTGAGCTTGGTCGCCAGCACCCAAGTTCTCAACCACCTGTAACTGCAGCTCCAGGGGACCCAGTGCCCCTTCTGGCCTCCGATGGCTCCCACACACATCTGAGTCTATACAATCACCCGAGGCACAGCACAAAAGCTAGCTGTAAAGTAGTCTTCTCATGGCTGCTGGTCCACTTTGATCATGAGGCATCTCTGTCTTCTTTTCTAGGTTATATCTAGAATCAGTATCACTTATTACAGTAACCAAGTTATGGATAAAGAAAGCACTAAGCTTTTCTTTCAAAACCCATGCTTTAGCTTATGGTAAACACCGTCTAAATGTTAATAGAATACATTCTCCATTTCTTGATGCCACAAGGCATATTATTCTACATATCATTTTCACATATGCATATAATCATAGCACTTGTTAACTACTGAGTGTGCCTGTCTTAGTTTCTGAAACAGACAAAAAGAAGCATCTGGAGTTGAGTGTTGTCAGTTGCAGGCAGCCATGATACTGATTCACTATAGCCAATCTGTAAATGAATATGTAACCCCAAAGATTAAAAAGAGGCTGAAGAAATTGCTAAGTGCAAAGAGGTTAACTAGCTAATTTGCAGCAAAATACAAAAACATAAACCATACTGACTGTTAGGAGCTATTTCTGCACACAGGGCCATTTTTAGACTTGGAATCAACACTAAATGAACTGGGATGTCAACCACAGCTACAGAGAAACAATGTGTCCCTTGGTTGTTCAGACACAGCACACTCTGGAGTCGATGTCTTCATCTCAAAGTAAACAGATTGATAACCACTGGAAACAAGATGCAATCAAAACGAAGCCGAGTGTATCCAGACTGCAACACTCCCCAAACACAGAGGTATGTGACAAGGAGGGCAGGAGGCACAGCACCTGCAAACCACAAAGCGTCACAGACTCCTACTAAAGCAAGTGGCAGCAGGGGCTGTTGTCTCTGAGCACCACCAGATCAAGGCCCCAAGACCAGCAGCTGCCCTCCTCTTTTCCTGCTTTGTAGTCAGTCCTAAGGCACAGACTTCTTAATGCTCCTAAATATGCAAAAGCTTTGCTCAAGATGTATAAAAATCAATAAATATGTGTCTCAAATGAACCAGAATATTTTTAAGCTTATGAAATGAGAAGATGGATGAAACAGATATTGATGCTTGGGTCCAAAGTTTCCCAGATGGTCTGAGTGTCGAGGCTCAGACAATCAAGGGATGATTTCTAAGAAACTTAGCTTGTAGTTTTCCTGGAAACGGCTTTTTCTTCAGTATGTGGCCACGTCTGGCCAAGACGAACCTCTGCCTCTGGCACAGAGGTCCCAGGCAAAGCCCCAGAGCCATTTGGCAAAGAAGGATTCACAGCATGGTTGAGAAATTAAAAGAAAAATTGGCAGGCGCAAAGAGTCCCGTGAGCTCAGGCTAACCCAATCCCCAGAGGTCTTTCTCCCTCTGTCTCCACCTAAGCAAACATGGCAAAAGGGAGCATGCAGGCAACCAAAACCCAGCAAAAGTGGGATGGTGACCAAAACCCAGCAAAAGTGGGATGGCGTCAGAGCCCTTCAGACTGTGAAGAGAATAACTCAAACATCTTAAAGAATTCTGGGCTGAATTGCCTAATTTCTTCTAGTCTGAAAAACAGAAGGAAAAAAAAGGCAGATAAAGGAAAACCTACTTTAGGATCAGTCATAGCTTAGAAATGACAACAGTTACAAACCAGATACACATTTGTAATCTAACACTCAGGAGGCTGAGGCAGGGGGATCAAGAGTTCAAGCCACCCCTAAATAAAAACAATCCTTCACAAGGTTTTATAGTTAGATTGTCCTTGGTCTAGAGCGAAGAACTGAGGCAGACTGCAACCAACAGATGTCCCCCAGAAACGTGTGACTGGCAAGATGCAACAGTCTCTGAAGAGTTCACCCTCTATCCTTTGTCCAATTCACACACAAAAATACTCACAAAGCTTAGTCTTATGAGCTTCAAAAGTAACAGGGAACCCAGTGGAGGAATGATATGAGTTGGGAAGGCTATGGGGAGAAGCAGGAAGCCTCCCAAACACAGATGATACTCTATGATCCAGCTTGATAATCTTTGGGAGTCACCCAGCATTTGGTGACTGAAAGATGAACCCCTCTCTTCATATGCACACACAAAAAGCCATGGCACCTAAAATCTTGCAACAGTGTGAGCAAAATACACCTAGAACCCACATGGAAGAAACCACTGGGCAAGAGCAGGAAAATCCAAGGGACTGCCAGAAATGGAAACAAGATGGCTTCATCTAAATAGATGCATTCGTCTGCTCTTAAGAGGCCATCCTTCCAGGGAAAACCTTAGCAGATGACAACTCGGATTACTGTCTAGGGTTTCTTGGTCTCTCCTCACTTCATGCTCACTCTTCATGAAGCCAGCTGGGCTCCTGTTTTCATCTTATGTGTGTCACACTGCACTATGGGTCCACAATCTTGGTGGTGTGAGAAAGTGCAGCCCTGTGTCACACCTCCCTGGCTGGCCACAGGGAGGGACATTAGCTGGTCTAATCAGTTAAGTAACACCTGCCTGCACTGAGGTTATCTGTGTACAGACTCATAAAGACACTCAGAACAGATCTGCATCCTTCTTGCAGAATCCTCGAAACTTCAAGGAGCCTCTGGGTGGAGAGACCATCTTTTTGCTTGCTGTTTGGGAAAAGTTCCCTGAACCACTCCAAGACAAGGACAAAACAATGTCTTCTGAACCTCACAGGAGAGAGAACTTCTCTGTTCTTCCTTCTTTTCTCTTCTTTACTTCCTTCTCACCTTCCTTCATTTGGGTGAAGTTAGGGTCAAACTATGTAGTCCAGTCTTGTCTTGAACTCACAACAATCCTCCTGCCTCAACTCCCTGAGTACTGAGATTTCTGATTTGTGATACCATGCCCAGCTGGCTTCTCCACTTCCTAAGTATTATACTTGATAAGAAAAAAAAAACACTGTACATTTTTCTCAAATTCTGTAAGTAGTATGAAAACAAACTATGTATTTACAGGTAGAAGAAGAAACCTACTCTTTATGGAAAGATGCCATAAAAAAATGTTTTGAATTTACATGGTTTAGTCTACATGCAAGATATTCCTATGATAGAGATTTCAAGCAGTTTCTTATTAGTGAGACCCCACGCCCCGTTCCTAGGGTTTGTTAAGACGAAGCAACAGTCAGCTCAGTGACCGCCACGCGAGTGAGTCTAACAGTGTAGCCCGTGAACTCATCTAAAACCTGCCCCGGGAGACTTCTGTTATCTAAAACCAAACCAAGTAATGTTCCGAAACGGATGACTCAGTAATAAGTTTATGCTACAGATAAGAGAAAGAACTCCAGCACGTGCCTGCAACCCGGATCTGTAAAAGCAGGGGCTATTCTTTAGACCCTTCTCCTCTCCGCTGAGGAAAAGAGGAGGAATCACCCAACAATGTTGGTAACTGAAACCCCTGGAGGTTACACAGAGAGATGGAGGTGAGTAACTGTTTCAAGACACCAGGCTTTCATGGCTGGCCTCAGACTTTACTTGTGTTTGAGCAATAATATTCTTAAGAACTCAAATGTGACCCCCAAATAGTTCTGAAATGTGTGCCTGATTGCTGGGGAAGGGGACTGTACTTAGCTAATCAACACCAGAGTTTTCAAGGGTCTTCTGGTCTGAGGAGCCCTGACAACTGACTCAGCAATTGTGATGTTTGTCTTCTGGGAATTGGTATAAAAAGATTCCCTTAAAACATTCTTGGAAGGGTAGAGTCAGAATTTTGTAAAAATGTCCCTTAGAAACTTTTATACTGTTGCAAATTTCTTAGGAGCAACTGGTTGGTCCTGAATTCAAAGTCCCAAACCTCCAAGTGTCCCTACCCTGTCCCAGAGAGTACAGGATCACTCTCTCCATCTCGGGAAGCACTGAGGACAAAGTTCACACTGCATGGCAGATGACATCAAGTTTTCTCCCAGTGCTTTCATCTGGAAGCTGCTTACCAAGCTGAGAGGAACACAGTCAGTGAATTCCCAAACTCCCTCCCTCCCTCCCCCCAACAAAGACAAGATTCTGGATTCCCTGGGAGCGTCTTAAAATAATTTAATATAGTGACAAAAAAGAGGAAAAAAACCTAAAAGTCTGCAATCTGATGCAGAAATAAGTCTGCTCTGCTCTGCTCTGTGCTTTGAATGCCCTGGAAAAATACTAGGAACTAAATTTGGGGTGGGGGTGAGGAGCGAGAGCACATATAAACAGAACAGTATTTATGAAACTATAGGTTATGACCCTCTGAAGGGGTCCTGGGAGCTTCACACAGGGATTCCAGGGACCCTGGACCTCCCTTCCCAGAGAAGCCCTCGGCTACTACAGAGAAAGGGGCAGAGAAAGTGAGACTCTTGGTGTAGGTATGCTTTGCTGTAAGAACACCTCAGCAGGTCACCAGTCAGGGCAAATCCAAAGATACTTTTCCGTTGTTCTTCAGTCTGAAGCATAGGCTGTGTAGACAGTGTACTGTGTCATTAATACACCAAGGTTACATATTTTAAGCCAAGGCTTCTGGCTCAAAGTACAAGGCAGCCATGTCCTCAGAGAGACTGTCTCCAGCCACAGGCTTCCCTATCCTCAGGCAGAGCTGGAAAATTCCAGAGGACACCACAGATGTTTGTCTCCTTTGTCAAATTGTGAAATTCTCAGAGCACATCATTCAAGGGCAAAAATGGAGCCATGTTTAGCTCTGCAGCCCTGTGCCTCTCACAAGGCCAGACATCCAGAAAGAGATCAACACGTTTTTAAAAAATGAAGACAAGGAACCATAAATAAATTTCATCAATAAAATTAATGAAATGTGAGTCCAATAATGGTCATGAGGTCATATTGTCTTAATTTTCCAGCCAAAAGAAGGGAGGCTCCTTGTCGAGAGAACATTCCCCTATCAAGTACAACTTGAACATTAAAGCAGGGTCAAGAAAACAAACAGATCTCGGCCACCAAAACAAGTGCAGGGACTGCCGGGCTATGTACTGGTCAACTTCTGAGACAAATGTCCGTGGGTACCTAGCCCAATTCCTGCACTGAAGGCTCTCGAGGGACATGGCAGAAGAGTTGCAGGAAGATTGCAAGTGCCAATGATCGGGAAGACTGCTGTCTTCTAGATGTGACAGGGAAACTACACCCATGAAGTTTCTACAATACGGCTGCCTAAACAAGCCCTGAATAATAATATCGCCAGCTGGTATCTCAACATAAACGGAGGCACTCGTAAGGGGCCCCACCCCTAGATCTATAAGCAATGACTGCTGAAATTCAGAGCATCAGTCTTCCCCTAACTGGTTATCCAGTACCAAGTGGCCAGCCATAAAAACACATACATATAAGCAGCAGGTATGCACGTGCAAGCACAGACAGACAGGCAGCAGACAGACAGACAGACAGACACATACACAGACAGACAGACGACAGACAGACACAACCACAGAAATAAAGGAAAGTAGACTATGAACTTGAGAGGGAATGGGGGGCATGAAAGGGGTTAGAGGGGAGACCAGCAGGGGAAAAACATGTTTTAATTAAAAAATAAACCTTTAAAGATTAATGGGAAGTTTATCATTCACAGTTACACAAAATATGTAAAAATTCGCAAAATATCTTTGACTTCTTAAGGGTAGATAACACAGATAAAGGGAGGGAGTTTTCAGATGTTCCACTGTCCTTTGGAAGCACACAACCTGTTTTGCACACAGGCAGTGGGGTGCATGAAACACTACAGTCTAAAGAACTTGTAGGAACTTGGCATCTGCACAGCGACAGAAGTGGAAACCCCCACTTGGGACATCTGTCTGACACTCCATCTCACGTTCACGAACAGACTCGGTCTAACCTGTGGTCACTTACTCTATTATACAACAGCGCTCTCCATAAGTTACGGACGATACACACTATGTGATGTATTTCAACTTATACTTTTTAAACACGCATGAAATGCTTTTTCTATTTATTTGTCTAGTGAGTCGGTATTTTAACATATATAACTCTGTAGCAGCAGGGTCCAGGGAACAGCCTCTGTGTCATGACAGTGGAGAACGGAATTACATAAATAGAATCCTTGGTGGGGTCATTAGGATTTGCAAGAATCCAACTCCCACCCACATAGTTGGATACTAGAATAACCACCTTAAAGTCAGTGGCCGCAAAACCATAAAATCCAATAGTATTCAGGCAGAGACTCAAGAGGATGACATTTGGATTCCCTGGGGCTAAAGCACCGTCTCAGAAACATTAGTCTGAAAGTGGTTGGGAATTAGAAATGGGGGTGTCAAAAAGAAAAGTCTAGAGAGGAGTGATTACTATGGACACTCACAAATTATACTGTCTTCCCGGACATGAAGATGTTGTGTCATCGTGGACATTATCCAATCTCATTTTAATGGGGGAATTGATGCTAAGGGGTAATTTACCCAGTCCTGTGGCTTGAAAGTGGCAGTGGTGGACGCCACAGTCTCTGTCCCCACAAACCATTCACCCACCCTTCTCCTTGGGTTGGAGGAGGACATGAAAGTTTTGGTGACCAAGTCAAACTGGTTCACTGCTGGAAAAGAATGAAAGAGAGGAGGAGGGAGCCTCGATGAGGGAGTGGGGGGGGGGCGCAGCCCCAGCCAAGGTGTTGAGAGGGTTTAACAGAGAATCCTTTTCCACTGACACTGAAAATCTTTCCTAGCCCTCATGATTGGCCCCAGTGAATGCCCCATGGGATGCTGAGAGGAGCATTTCAAATCCAAGTCAATCAGGTGTATCTCAGACCTTCCCCACGTAGAATTGTAAACCCAGGGAGAACAAGCATCATATGACATCATATGAACACAAAGCTCTGTCAGTCTGCAGGAGTAAGTTCTCCTCCGGGTCTCTATAAAACACAGAGGTAATGGAGACCAACCACCAAGCTGCAGAACCACCAGCTGATACAGGGATTAGACTCAATTACGCCCTAAGGAAACTCACTCTGGTCATAGCAAAACCTTTAGGATTTCAGGTTCTAGTTTTCCTTGAAAATGTAACAAAAACAATTCCTGGTCTGGGAGGGCAATCTTGTCAGGCCAGGTTATGGGTTTCAGAAACTGTCTTAGAGGAACCTGAATTTGCTGTCACATGGCCTTTCTTGAGATGGAAAACAAGTAACTGAGATTCAAAGTGGGAACCTTGTTCATCTGTTGGGCAGCATCTTCCTAACACACACCATTTTCCAAACATCTCAATTTGCTTCCAGAAGAGTGAAATATTAAGTGCTTTTCATTCTGAATGGCTATTGTGGATTGAACACTGTCTCAGTTACAGTTTCTACTGCTTAGATGAGCACCACGACCAAGTCAATCTGAGGAGGAGAGGGCTTATTAGGGTTATACTTCCACATCGTAGTCATCACTGAAGGAAGCAAGGACAGGAACTCACAGGGCAAGAGGAGCTGATGCAGAGGCCATGGAGAGTACTTGCTCCCCATGGCTTGTTCAGCCTGCTTTCTTATAGAATTCAGGACCACTAGCCCAGAGGCTGGGCCCTCCCCCATCAATCACTAATTGAGAAAATGCTGGGGCTGGAGAGATGGCTCAGTGGTTAAGAGCACTGACTGCTCTTCCAGAGGTCCTGAGTTCAATTCCCAGCAACCACATAGTGGCTCACAACCATCTGTAATGGGATCTGATGCCCTCTTCTGGTGTGTCTGAAGACAGCTATGGTGTACTCGTTTGAGAATGTTATAGCCTGACACATGACAGATCAAATTCAATATGCAGAAAACACCAGAGTTTATTGCTTTTAACTGTTTCCTATGTAAGTCCTAGATACACCTGGACCCAGTTCCAGGGAGGGTTCTGTGGTTCACTGTGTCCCAGCACATCTGGGGAAGAATGGGCCCTGAGAGCAATAGACAAGAATGTCTCTTCTGGCATGTGTACACACACACAAAGAGAGAGAGACACACACACACACACTCATACACACACAGAAACACACATGCATACACATACTTACACACAGACACTCACATACACACATATATACTCACATACTCACACACACATACATACACATACTTACTCACAGACACAAACACTCACACTCAGACATATACATACATACATATACTCTCACACACATTGAGACAAACATACATACACTCACACACACACATATATACATACACAAACACACATATGCATATACACTCACTTACTTATACGCAGACACTCATACACAGACACACACACATGCACAAACATTCATACAGACACACATACAGTCACACACATACACAAACACTCATACACACTCACATATACACAGACACACACTCACACACACACACAGACTCACACACATGCACATACATACATATACACACAGACAGACACCCACACACACACAATCTCAGTACTTGTTAATAACTTAAAAGAAAGAAATGTAAAGAAAAGGCCCCACAGGAAGCTAACAGTAACGGACTGAGTTTCTTTCCAGGTGAGTCAGAAGTGAAGACTGTGGCAGGGACTAGCAAAGGCCTTAACTTCAGAATGAAGTGTGTAAATTGAACACAAACCATTGGATTTTCAAGTTATATGACGAAAATAAGGCACTCATCTCCAAGCAACAAACACACAGTAGGCCTGACAAAAACACAGTAGGCCTGACAAACCCATATGTATAGTTGGCCTAGTGTGCAGGTCACGTTCTTAGGATCTGTGAAAGTGACAGAGTAATAAAAAAGTCAATTATCTTCCAAGCAAATATCTAAAATACTTTTTTCCATATTTGACAAAGAAGAATGTAAGGTTCTACTTAATGTTTCGCAAGGCTATGTCAAACTTTTATTTTTATATAATAGTGTTAAATTTTCATATTTAAAACAAGCTTCATTTTTTTTTGCTATCCCCCTAATTGAAAAATGCTTTTAAGTACTTTAACTTTTAAATATTTTTTAAACTTGCAATACAAGATATTAGATACCACTGTGGCATTTTAAACAGAGTGTGTTGTATAAAATGAGCTGGTATCTTTCATCTTATCAGTGTGATAAACACAGAAAGTATACTTACCTGATAGGCTAAAGCTATGTGGCTGTGTACGGATTTTGAAACTTTTGTGAAGGGTTTTTATACATATACATAGATAAGGTCCACACTACATGATCTTCAGATCTAAAAGATTAATTCACAATACAAAAATTTTCCTAGCTGGGCGGTGGTGGTGCACGCCTTTAACCCCAGCACTTGGGAGGCAGAGGCAGGTGGATTTCTGAGTTCGAGGCCAGCCTGGTCTACAGAGTGAGTTCCAGGACAGCCAGGGCTACACAGAGAAACCCTGTCTCGAAAAACCAAAAAAAAAAAAATTCCTATTAAAATGAGGTTTCAAATAATTAAATATGGTATTGCCCACGCAATGAGCCATTATTTAGTTATAAAAAGAGAAGGTGTATAGACATTTGATACAGCATGGACAGGCTCCAGAAACATCGTGTGAAGTAAAACACGCCAGACATACTGCTGCAAAGCGGTATGTTTACATTTTAACAAATGAATCCGTGAAAACAGAAAACAGATCAGGAGTTGTAGACTCTAGGGAATAGAGCAACGAGGGGTTACTGGCTCTTTTTGATGATGGCCCTAGTTGCACAACACTTTAAACATACAAAGATCACTGAACTGTACACTTCACGACGGCTAAAATGGCCGTATTAATCAGGGTTCTCCAGGGAAACACAAACATCTCATAGATAAGACTCAGCCACAGGCTGTGATGGAAACTACACTTGGAGAAGCTGCTTCTCTCTCTCCTCTCTCTTCTTTCTCTTTCCCTTCCCTTCCCTTCTCTCCCTTCCCTTCCCCTCCCCTTCCCTTCCTTCCTCTCTCTTCTCCTCTCCCTCCCTCCCTCCCTTACTCTTCCTTTCTTTTTATTGTTTTGTTTTATTTGTTGGCTTTTGGGTTTTGTGTGTGTGTTGCCTTGTTTTTTGGTTGTTTTGTTTTGTTTGAGACGGAGTCTTAGTATATTGCCCAGACTGGCCTCAAATTTGTGCTCACTCAGGACAGTCTCAGACTTAACATTCTTATGCCTCAGTTTCCTGAGTGGCTGGGATTGCAGAGATACTCTACCACATCCCGTTCACATTTAGAGTCCTGAATGCTGATCTTCTTGCAAGCTAGTGATTTGTGGTAGAAGTCTTTCCCGATGCAGAGGGGTAGTGGGCCGGATCCCAGGAGCAAACAATTGTCATTCCTGGGTTTCTGTGTGGTTAAGCTGTGACATTCGGGGTGTTAAACTCAACTTGTGATGTGCAACTTACACGGAAGGCCATCTACATAAAAGGACATCTGCCATGAAATTGGCTCATGAGGTCATGAAAACTGAGAAGTTCTGGGATCTACAACTGGAAACAGGCAGAGGCTGTCACGTAATTTCCAGTCCAAGACCAAAGCCTTGAAAAGCTTGAAGTCCCAGGGTCCCCAAGAACTTGGAGTTTTGATGTCCACAGGCACAGGAAACTTCGTGTTCTCAAAAGAGAAAGTGAACTCACCTGTTCGCTGCTTCTGTGCTACCTGGCTTCTGGGAGGACTGAAGTACCTGCCAACGTGATGGCAGTTCTTACTGCTTTCTGCTAAATGCTAAGCTCCTCTAGAGGTACCCCCAAGGACCACTCAGAAATAATGTTTTCCAACTATATGGAAATCCCTTGACCCAGTCTAATTGACACATCACAAGGATGAATTGTATTTCACAAAAATTATGGTTTGGACTCTCACATAGTGTGGACCAGACTGAGGCTAAGAGCTGAAAATTGGGCCCTCACCTCTCTTAGGAATCAGGCTTAAAAAGCTGGGCCTGGTGTCACACATGTTAACTCCAGCCAGGGCGCAGAGGCAGGGATCTCTGTGAGTCCAAGGTCACCTGGTCTGTGTGGTGAGTTCCAGGTCAGCCAGGTCTCTACAGTGAGTCAAGAAAAGAGGAGGAAGCATACAGACCAACCCAAACCAACCCAAAACAAACCAAAAAACCAAAAACCCACATGGTAAATTTTCTTGTCCCTCACATTTCTTAATTGCTTAGATTTGATGGATGAACAATTACTCAGAGATACTCTAGGGAGGCATTTTCAGCAGCTATATCTAAGTCAGAATGAACAACCAGTGAGTTCTTCTGACCTGGATCTAAGAATCCCCAAACTTCATTAGAGACACCTTTCTTTAAAACAAACAAACCCTCAAACCTTTTAGACCCTCGGTCATCTCTCCCCTAAGGATGTCTCCTATGTCTGATTTTTAACATCTATGCATTTGGCAATGTCCTAGAGGTTGTATCTCCACAGTGATTCTGTCAGAGTAAAATGACTTAAAAATAAAGATTATGAAAAACAGTTTACTGTCAGGGTTTGGAAAGCTGCCTTGGTAGGCCCAAGTCACACTGTTCTTGTCGGGGACAAAGGAACTCAAGGGACCTAAGGTTCAGAAATTAAAATAGCTTTATAAGAGCAATATATTGTATATATTGTTAAATCTCCCCTAATTTTAAAAAGTGTATTTTTATCTGTGTATGTGTCTCTGTGTGGGGGTTTGAGCGTGTGTACACAAGCACGCACAGGTGCCTTCAGAGGCCAGAGAAGGGCATTGGATCCTGGGAGCTGCCTGATGTGGGTGTTGGGAACGAACTCTGGTCCTCTGGAATGGCAGTAAAGTCTAGTCCCTAATCTCACCTAATTTTAGAGCAGACTAACTACATGAGAATGCTCTGATAACAAAATAATTTATAATTGATTCAAGTATAATTCTCTGTTAATTTAAGGTATAAGGGACATTTTATTATGTCAAAGACAAAAGTTACACTTTCTGGACCATCACAGATGAACAGTATTCTATGGCACCTTCAGGTCAGAGCCAAGAGCCTAATAAAGTCAGATTATTACCTAAAGAATCAAGCCACTAGTCCCTAAAGACTTCAGCCAAACAGCTTTCTAACAAGTGTTAACAAGTAGCAAACTCTTATGATTTTCATTTCCTCTTTTTTTTTTTTGTGGCAAGGAGGGGTTATTGTTATTGTTGTTGGTTGGTTGGTTTTTAGACAAGGTTTTTCTATGTAGCCTTGGCCGTCTTAGAACTTGCTGTGTAGACCAGGTTGGCCTGGAGTTTATTGAGATCCGCCTGCCTCTGTGCTCCCACCCACCCCCAGTGCTGGGATTAAAGGTGTGTGCCACCTCTACCTGGCTTTATTTCCTCCTCCAATAACTTCCCACTAACTACAGAAGGCTCTGACTACCCCAGGAATAAAGTATGGATGGACAAAATGGATTTCACTCCTCTTGGCTACGGGCACTAAATGTTTAACTGAGGGATAGAGTTACACAATTTAGTACTCAGTGTACCCTTCAGCATCTAATAGACTGGCCTTTGGATACTCCTGTATCCCTTAGAGAACATGTCTATCCGTGTGCACAATGAGTGATAGTGGGGTAAGACTCAGTAGTTCCATTAGCCACATGATTTTTCTACACCACTCTTTAAAAACAAAAACAAAACAAAAAACAAAAAACCCACCAGATAGTCACAACTACTTTTTTGAGTCCTCTACCTCTTTGCCCTCTGGCTGACTAGTTTTGGTATTTATTCCTGGTGTACCTTCTATAGTTAGTGGGATGTCATTAGAAGAGGAAACAAAGCCAGGTGGTGGTGGCATACATCTTTAATCCCAGCACTTGAGAGGCAGATCTCTGTAAGTTCAAGGCCAGTCTAGTCTACACAGCAGGTTCCAGGACAGCCAAGGTTATACAGAGAAGCCCTGTGTGATGAGTCCCCAAGTTGTGCTACCCCACTACAGACTCCAAATGAAGGGATCAACCAACCTCCAAGCTGGGATGCTAAAATAAGTCTTCCTTTTTGGAAGACTAGTTATCTCGGGTGCTGTATCATAGAGACAAGGCTGACTGACATTGGAGGGGTTTAGAACCATTTCATCATCTTAGAACCTGGTTCAATATCTGCATTTAGAGGAAAACTAACACCTAAGCATGCAATGGATGTATAAATTAAGTTCACACATGAGATCTAAAACAAAATCTAATGTCTTCTAGCACGGCCAGCACCTTCCATAACAAAATCCGCCAGGTCACTCCGCCTTGCTTTCTAAAGTATAAGCAGGTGGAGACCAACCCGGCTGGAGTCTCAGCTTTTCCCTTACAGCCTTCAGTTAGGAGTCTGTCTGCGATGTCTTCATCAGTTGTAATGGAGGTGATCACTGAACCTGTCGCATCAAGTGTCAGAGGATTAAAGATGTGATTTGTGTCAATCGCTCACAATACCGAGAGGCCTGAGGTAAGTGCTCTAGTCTTATATCTCCCTTACTACATACAATCACCAAAAGTTGTTCCCTGTTCCTTTGGTTCCTATGGAAAGAAGCTGGGCTTGCCTTAATGCTCCTCCAAATTCAAGCCAACTGCATCCTCCCCAAAGCCAGCTTTCACGCAAAGGCTACACTAGAGCCCCAGCAAGCTTCCTTTTCTCTCTCTCTTCTCTCCTCCTCTCTCCTCTCTTCTCTCCCCTCCTCTCTCCTCTCTCTTCCTCTTTTCTCCTCTCTCTCCTCTCCCCTCCCCCTCTCTCCCTCTCTCTCTCTCTCTCTCTCTCTCTCTCTCTCTCTCTCTCTCTCTCTCTCCTCTCTCCTCCATCAACCTCTGCCTTCCCCCAAGCGCTTACTTAGGATCCTTTCAATGCTAGTCTCTCTAGGACTCACTCGACTGACTGTGCCTCCAGCCAGACTTGGAGATGCTTCAAAGGCCCCACAGGATGGGGAACAGCAACAGGGAGCTGCTTGTTTTGAAACACTGCATATCACAGGTGAGATGCCTTATTTCCAAGTATTTGTTGACACAAGCTGACCACTGCTGGGCTTGCTACCAGCTTGGTGAAGACCTCTACCTCAGGTATGACACCAGAAAGGTTGGGGCAGCTGCAAGGCCTTCAGTTTCCCTGGAGACAGAAGTTCCTCGGATGGCTACAGATCACCATAGCAACCAGACTACAAAAAAACAGTCCATGGGCTTCAGCCCGTAGCTCTGGTAAAGCAATCCGGACACCGTGGAAGGGCCAGGGCACCGGAACTGAAAGACGATCAAAGTCGGTGCTGTACCGCGAGCTGTACCGCGAGCTCCACGTTGTGCTGACTCCAAGGCCTCCAGTCAAGCATCAACGTTCTGCTATGAAAGACGCATATCAGGGCTCAAGGATCTGCCAGGCAGAACCTCCTGCCCCAGTCTGAAGGTCTACATAGGGACTCATAGCACATTTTCCAAAACAACCATTTCAAGTCTGGTCTAAGAGCAAGCCAGCGGGAAGATGTAAGTCATTAGATCAAGGTACCCAGGCTTCCACCACAGCTGTTGGGTCCCAACCTGGGTTAAAGAATACAGGGGAGTGATTTTTCTGATAAAACAATAGACGGATTTTATCCCAAGCTGACCTTAAATGGACTAATTTTTACAGAGTTAAGAAAACAAAACAACAAAAACCTTCCTGAGGCAGCATGATAACTTGGTGGGTAAGCATCTTGCCCGCCGAGCCTGACCACCTGAGTTCCATCGTCAGACTATAGCCAGACCCGACACCGCGAGCCCTGTCTGTGGCCACCTACAATGTCAAAAAGCAACTCTTCAATGCACAGGTCCCTAAGAATGGCTGTCGGTGCAGACAGGGTCTGTGTGGCTAAGTCATCACTGACACAAATGCAAGGCCACACTAATTTGTTTGCACAAGTGTATAAGGGACAGACAGCTGATTTTAAAAAGTTGAGCTTGTCCAAGTTAATGCAAGAAAGCAAAAGCGACCTGTCTCCTTTCAACAACTGAAAAGACCCATAAATAAGTTTATCTAGTTTCTCCTACAGTTTCTTTCCTTTCTTTTTCTTATCTCACTCTGGGACTCTATGTGCCCTGAAGCTTCTTGTGTTGGGCAGAAGCAAAACACATTGTGAACTGCACCATCTCCTGAGAATAACCGCCCTTCGCGGCATCGTCCCCCGAAGCAAGTACTTCTGACAGGGCAGTGGCCCAGGAGTACTGACAGGGCAGTGGCCCAGGAGTACTGACAGGGCAGTGGCCCAGGAGTACTGACAGGGCAGTGGCCCAGGAAGGGCTCGGTTATTTGGTCTTGATAATTTCTTTTAGAGATGCTTTTGGACAAGATGGGCGCATGGTTGAGACTGGATTTCAGGAAGACTGATAATTATTTTTCTATTTCATATAGAAATATACAGCCTCTAATATATCAAAATGTGGTTTTTAAAAGTCAAGAGTAAATGAAAATAGCACATCCGTGGTACCAGGATCTAAAGATATAATCTTGATGGCATAAATCTGTCTTAAAGGGGGGGGCAAAGACAACTCCTGGTGTGTGGGGGGCGCTGTCAGGAATATGCGTAAAGTTGAGAAGGTCCCTGCTTCCCACACTGTTTATGTCTTCCTGGCGCATATAGATATTTTCCAGGTAGTTCATTGGCTGCTCTGGGAGCAAAGAATAAAGAGAGTGGAATCAGAACCGAAGAGTGACCTTGGTCACTGTGAAAACAGTGGTAAAAATATAATAGAAGAAAATGAAATCCTAAATGAAATGTGTATTAAAATCTAACTCTCAGTGAGAGGAGAGAATATGTGATATTCCACTCCGGGTGTTGAGAAAACAAATCCAAAAGCTTGCTGAGATGTCCAAGAAACACGGGGCAAAAAAAAAAAAAAAAAAAAAAAAAAAAAAAGCCAGGTCAGTGTGGTGGCAAACACCTGTAAGCCCAGCACTAGGCTAAGTCATGAGTTCAAAGCCAGCCTGAGCTACATTGTTGAGACCTTGTATCAAAAAACCAAGATGGACGAATGGATGGGAGGGAGAAACTGAGAGGGGGAAAACAGACTCAGGAGAAAACAGACACAGCATTTATTACCTTGTCTCCAACTTAGCACCTTCACAGGAAAAGCACACTCTTAGAGGGGTTCCATGGATTAATCCATAAACACAGCAGGTGGATCGTTCCCCATGTGGGTTAGGCCTCACCCTGACAACAGGGCATTGTTTCATACATTTTTATAAAATCAAAGTGAAGAGAGGCCAGACAGACAGCCCATCTAAAGGTTTCCCTCTAAGAGGTATCCCCAGCACCTCTGATAATCAAAGTAATTAATGTTTTCAAGTGAGTCAAGAACTCGATAGAGACCGAGTCACGGTACTTTCATTTCTAGCTCACCTGGATGTGCTAGCAGAGGCTGGCACTGCTGAATCTAGAGGGAGGTGACTAATACACTGTTTTATTGAAACATTTTCCAATGCTCCTTTCCAAATTCAACTCCATGGTCTCTTTCCTGCTTCTGAGCTATTTGGCAATATTGTACAAATAACCCAGTAAACAGGGCTGCGTAGATAGAATGTGAGCCATGATAACTGTCCCCAACGTAAGCCTCTTAACCTCTTCATGTATAGGTAACACTGAACTATTCCTACCACAGCACTTTAGAGATTTATTTCCAGTATCGTTAAGTCTAAAACAAAATCTAGAGCAACACTGAAATCCACAATTTTTTTTAAAAAGAGCAAGGAAGCTCCATCTAAGTGGAGCAAGAGGGGACAGGCTGGACCACTGTGTGTCTGGTATGTTTGGCAAAATCCTTAAGGCATAGGTGTCAGGATTGTCAGTGCCTACCTCTATGTCTGGCAAGCAACAGGTGCTCAGCAAATAATGGGTTAACAGTTGAAGGACCATCTATACCTTGAGGAAGCCTAGCAAGCCAGAGCCACTCATCTGGCACGGGAACTGAATCTTAGGAGACACCGAATTCCAGTGACCACAGGTAGTCTCTACTTCCACGCCTGTACAACAGGCCTTGTGCTGAGAGGCACTGTGTCTTAATAGTTGCTAACGTTTGTCCATGGCTGATGCATGATCTTTCACCTACAGGTCAGATGACAGCCAAATTCAGACCACTTTGCTTTCTCATTGAGAAGGGATAGTTTCTTCTTTGTGGGCCTTTCCTTCCTATCTGGGATTTGAAGGATCAGGAGATAGATCACAGGCACGGCAAGCATGATGACTCCTTCCTGGCTGGCTCATTTCACTCTTTAACCAACCCCTGTTAACCTGGACAGGTCTGGGTCTCACTCTGCAACCACACTGAAGTTCTCAGAAGAAAGGTTTTGAAAGACTGCCTTAGACTGCCTTTATCCATCAGTGCCCCGGCCGCAGTGCCTCATCTGTTCAAAAGTTCTAAGGAGAAACTCAGTCACCTATGCCCTTTGCTGAGCACTGGGTACCCCTTCTGCAGAGCAGGAACCTAGGAAACAGTAGCTAAAGCAACAGACTGCTTCCCAGATGGCTCAGTTCACCTGGTGGTGGTGAGGGACAGCCACAGCTTGCTCCAGATCTGTAAACGAGAGGCTTAGGGACGAGTGTTTATGTTCAAAGGCTTAATAACACCCCTCCCCTTAGATCCTAATTACCTACATTATCCTGCCCAGTGTTAGCGATATTAACTCAGCTGGCCTTAATGACCCGCAGTACAGCTGGAGGGCTCATCTCTCCACACACGCTCCAACAAGACCAGCAGGCACAAGCTGTCCTCAACATATTTCATCTCCAACACAGCTCTGTTTTGTTTACTAGTCTCTTCTCTGGTCTTGGAAAATTCTGTCTCCAGCCCTTAGCCAAACCACATCCCTATTTCAAACTTCTCCAAATTCTCACCTCCAAAAAGCAGTGCCAGGTTAACACACCTGGCTCCAATTACTGCAGCCTGGGCCCTTCCAACAAGCTCAGTGACTTTTAGGGGCTGTTTACCTCGGACCAGCTGGAGTTGATTAAGAATGTGGTTACGTTGTTTTCTGTTGTGTGTGTTTAAGGCAATGTTACGTTTCTCAGCCTCTGTCCTCTCTGATCCTACCTCTCCCCCCTTGCCCCCCCCCCCCGCCCCCGCGCCCACCTTCCTCTCCCCCTCCCTCCTCCCCTGTATGAGCAGTGAATCCTGAGCTCTGAGCCTGCTTCCCTCATCACCCCCATAATGCTCTGCGAACAGTCCATGAAGGCTGCGTGCATGGATCGCTGTCCAAACGCCTGCTTCTAATTTCTGTAGAGAGGGACTTCTGCTCAGCAAACTGAAACGATTAATTCCTCTAACCTTCCAATTTTTGATAAACAAAAGAAAGAGAGGGGTGGGGGGAACTGTGAGGGCAATCTGTCCTGATGGAGCAATGGAGCAGTAGTGTGCTTTGGAGAGCCATCATATGCTGGAGCCACCAGTGAGGAAGACTTAGGCATTGGACTCAAACTTGTTTCTCCAAGTGTTGAAAGGACATGTGCCCTGGTCTATAAACCTGTGTCATCTAAGTCTTCTGTTTTAAGTCAGTCTTCAGTCAGCTGGGAGGTGGCTCCAACCACTTCTGTGAGGGTTTCTTTAAAGACTGTTTTTCTAGTTTACCAATTCCAGAGCCACTTTCGATCTAACGTCCTCCTGGGGTTTCTCACTAGATGCAAAGTATTCCATTTTTCATATTGGAGGCCTGGGCTAGTTCCATTAAAAATATAATCTTAATTTCCAGTGTAGACTTGGAAAACAGTAGCTCTGGAGGAAACCTTAGGAGTGTAACTACCACCAGTCTCTTCCTATGGGCAAAAAGGAACCAGTTTCACGTGGCTCTGGCTAGGCACATACCAAAATTTAGACAAGAAGAAGTTGGGGGGCTGGGCTCATGTAGCTCCATGACACACTTGCCTGACACACATGAGAACCAAGGGCTGGGTCCTAACACCAGCACAGCAGAAGAAAGACCACTGTAGGTAGACTCCATGACGACCATCGGCAACACCATAGGTAGATATCATGAAGACTTGTGTTAGATCTCTTGGAGCCAATGAGATGGCATATTGGATAAAGGTGCTTGCCACCAAGCCTGTCAAACTGAGTTTGATCCTGTGGTCTCCCATAAGTTATCCTCTAATATGCTGAGATGAGGGCAACCCCCCCCCCACACAAATAATGAGTATAATAATTTTTAAAGACACATTATTTTATACCTCTACAATAGTCAGATGCCAGTAACCAGATTTTCCACAAAATATAATTAATGAGAATTTTCCAGATACAATTTGTGAACGTGGTAGGCCATGTCTGTAATCCCAGGACTTAGGACAGTGAGTTAGGTAGATGGAATGTTTGTGGCTAGCCTGAGCTATACAGTAAGACACTGTCTCAAAAACTAACCAAACAAATAAATTTTAATTGCCAGATTTAATGTATTTGCTAAGGCTAAACTGTGTATCAACATATGTACTTGTTCATTCAGAACACTTACTGCATAAATATTTGAGTGCTCACTATGTGCTAAGCATAGCTTTAGTTGCAGGAAATATCAGCAGTCAAAATATGTCTGTCATCTTGGGTATTCTACTTGAAGAGAGAAAACAAGCATGTTTAAAGATTAGTCCCAGATGATATGAATTATTTTAGAGATAAAACTGGGTTGGATACTGTGGTGGAGACTCAGGTGCAGGGAGTTGGAGAGGCTGGTATTGTAAATGAGTGAGGAACAAAGGCCTCTGTGCAGGGAAGATGCTCCCAGCCCCTGCAAGTGTAATCCTAGGCAGGTGTCACTCTAGAAATTCTAGATAGAATGAGGAACCAGCTTAAAAAGCCAAACTGGTGGCTTTTGTGATAGGGTCTAAGCTTTTAAAGACTTCTGTTGGCTGTTGTTCAGAGAATAGGTTGTATTAGCCCATAAAGATAGTGACTGGCATTTATTGAGTGCTGGTTTGATTCCAGCTACTGTTCTGTCGTCTTTTAATTACTTCTTTGTCATAGCAACCCCACAAAGCAGATTGTATCAGTATCCCAGGAAACAAGGCAGAGAGAAGTAACTTAGACCAAAGCAAGAAACTTAGTTTCCAATGTGAGCACTCTATCCCAGACCTTGAAAGCTCAAAAGACTGGGTCAGAAATGGCTACATTTCAAATATAAACATGGTGGTTCAAACTGGGCAGAGGCCAAAGGCGGGCAGATTCGGAACAGATTCTCATGGTAGAAGAAATGAGACTGTATATGACATTTGAGAAAACCTGGAAGTCATAGGTAATACCAGGGGTTGGGGTTGTCACGAGCGGTTGGGAGTGTTCTTTTCAGAGATAGGACACATATGGAGGGGACGAATTTGAGAAACCAGGGCTGAGTGGAACTCAGAATAATTCTTTAAACTAGATAAAATAAAATATACCGCTCATGTGGCTGCCATGCTAACTAACCAAAAAGTAATGACATAAAACAACAGAAATTTATTCTCTTGCTGTGTTTAAGACCAGAATTCCCCAATCAATATTGCTGGGCCAAAGCCAAGGTATCTCCAGAGATGCCCCTCCATTGGCTCTCGGAGAAACGTTTCTGGTGTCTCTTCCAGTTCCTCAGTGAAGCTGCCTTCTTTGGTTTGTGACCCCTTCCCTCTAATCCCTGTCTCCTGCATCACACTGGCTTCCCCCTCTTCTGGCTATTTCATGGAATCTCATAAGGAAACTTGTGAGGACACTTGGGTCTCCCAGATAATCCCCCCCGTTGAAAGGTTCTTCATTGCATCTGCAGACTCTCTGTGTAAAGTAACATTCACATGTTTGGTGAGTTGGAACACAGGCATATCTCTGGATGTGTACCACTGTTAGCGACAGATAAATCCACAGTGTGAATAGACTTAGCAAGACATTTTTCTCTTCTGCATGGGAATTTGACCTTCTGTAAATTCTCTTAATTCTGTGATCTTGGCATGCCAATCACAATGCACAGCAACTCATGTAGTTGCTAGAAAAATATTAAATATCTGTCAGGAAGCAATGTGAGAGGACTTCCTGAAAGCACTGGCGAAGTAGAAACCATTGGTGCCATGGGCAAAGCTCCTGGGGAGACAAAGGACTTTTACATTACAGTAACATCCATGCAGAGTGCCGGTGCACATGCGCAGGTATACATACACATATACAGAGACCGAGACACAGAGACAGACATACAGACAGAGACAGAGGAGAGACGGGGATACAAACAGAAACAGAGAAACAGAGGAGAGAGACAGAGAAAGAGAGAAAGAGAGAGACAGAGAAGAGACACAAACAGAGGAGAGAGACAGAGATAGAGAGACTAGACAAATGGAGAGAGGGGAGGGGGGAATCTGCTGTCCTGACACCAGTTGTCATCCTTGTCCTAGATCCTTTTGAGTAGACTAAAGCTAATTGTATCTGAACATTTCTCTAAAGCCGAGAAGACCCTCCCCTGTGTCTGTGGCCACAAGTTACAAATGTCATTTTAGTTAATTACTCCCATTTCTTCCTTCCACTGACTCCTTTACCACAGTTACCAGTAAGCAATAGGAAGAGAGCGCCGGGCTGGCTTCTCCTGTCCACCCCCTGGAATGGCCTCACACATTAAAACTGCCTGACCAAAACAGGGGGAAAATCTGGAAAACAAAGGTGCAGTAAACCAACAAACATCATAGTTTCTGAATGGTGCAGACAGCAGTACACAGCACTACAGACAGCTGCACCAGGCTCTTGCACGGTGCCTACGAGGGGCCTCTCTCAGGATTACATGCAAAATCCTCAGCCCACATCTCTGCTGGAAGTGTACAAGCTGGCTCATTACTCAGAGCCAAGATAAAGAAGAAATCTTTATGAGTACCGTAAGTATGAGTCATAAAAAATAGGAAACACATGTAGGCTGTATGCACAGTCACGGTACCAAGCCAGGAAACGTGTTTGGGAAACATACAGAAGAACACGTGGCAAAACTAGACTCGAAGTTACCCTTGTATGTTGCTCCAGCAAGACACCTAAAAAGCTCATGGCAAGTCATGGGTTCGTTGATCACTCTGGACTCTAGCACACACAAATCACTTCCCCCATAAGAAAACAAAGTTGGGCTTTTAAAAATGCAAATAAAAAGGAAAGTTGAATCAATAAAATGTAGCTTGGAGCAGGCTTTGAAAGATTTTATGATTTGGCAAATTTGAACAGCTTCCAGTTAAAACACTGAGAATTAGATCTTTAACAGCATTAAAAATGAACAAGACTCTTTCAGAAAAATACTCTTGCCATTTAGCGTCTCAATATCCTAACATCCAGTGGGGGAAGGGGAGTGGACTCTTCAAGCTTGTGAAAGCAGGAAACATAAACAAACAGCAACACGTGCACTAAACAGGAAAGGGATGGCTCTGAGGCTTCTCCAGTATGCTGACTCCAACAGGTTCATGTGTTTGAACATTTGGGGTCCAGCTGGTGGTGCCGCTCTGAGAGTTGTGGAATCTTTGGGAGGCGGGGCCAAATTGCAGCCCCAGAAGTGGAGCATCAGGGGATTGGTCCTTACGATTGCATATGGGTCCCAGTCAGCCAAGATGTGAGCAATCGACCTTAGGCACTGGACACAAAAGCTAGAAGCAGCTCCCCCTGCCATAGCTTTCCTCCCACATGGGCTAGCCTTCTTTCCCTAAGAGGCAACATGCAGATATTTTGTCACAGCAACAAGAAGAGTAACTATGACCGTCATGATTGCTCAGTGATTAGAAGCACTTCATCTGAAAGTCCAGCAAGCTGGGGTTGAAGCCACAGTAGAAGTGGAGGCCATCTCCAAAATTGTCCTCTTACCTCCACACTCACACCTGCACATACATGTCTGTCTGTCTTCTCTCTCTCTCCCTCTCTCTCTCTCTCTCTCACACACACACACACACACACTCACAAACACACATACACACAACACCTTTTTTTTTTATTTTAAAAGGGAATTAAAATAATGCCTAAGAAAAGGAGTCAACCCAAAGGCCTCCCACAGAAGCACAGAAGCACAGGCCTCCTGACAACCTGTCCTCCTTACTCTGTCTCGTCTGCATCTCCAGAAACATTTGCATCCACAAGACAACACTGCTGCTATACAGAAATACAGAAAGAGTCCGAGAGGCATAACAGGAAAGAGAATTATCAAGTATTGTTTTGGACTTAGTGAAGTATTAAACTTACCCAAGGCTTTAATAAAGTCACTGCTCTGTTAAAACTCATAATAAGCAAGACATCTCAACTAGAACTTCTCCAAGAAACCAAACAACTGCCAACCATTAAAATGCCCGCAGGAATGGATGCATCTAAGGCACTTAATACCCCTCCCTCTCGACGCCCTCCCTGATCTGCCTTTCATATCCCAGCCCTCAGCTGGATCTCTTTGCTCCTCTCCCCCAAAGCATCTGTGTCTGTGCTCACATAACTTAAGTGAAGCAGCACTTCAAGGCGCATTTCTTAAGATAGCGACCACTTAAACCAGCACCCAGGTATTGAGTACCGACCCTGTGGCAGGTCTAAGGCTACGCAAATGAAACCCAAAGCATCTGGGGTATGTACACACATGTCAACAAATAGAATCTAAATGTTAATGTACACAGTGGGATGTTAGGGCTCCAGGGAAGAGGCTACACAGTGATCCTGGGGCCCGATGCTGGCTTTGGTCTTGGATCTCAGAGGCACAAACAGCTCCTCTAGTTTCTCTCATCAGAGTGAGCTGAACCTACCTGCAAAGATGACCTCATTTTCCCTTCTTCACCCCCATCCTTCACCTCCAATAGATGGAAATGTTCTAGATTCTGCTGAAGGACCGTCATGTCTGGACGGACAATGTCTGTCCAGCATTGTTGTCACTGTAATGGTAGCAGGCAGAGACTCAGCCCGGTACTGAGGGCTAGAGCCATTTCAGTACAGTTCTGTAATATCCTCGCCTACAGTGAATCCTTACAGAAGCCAGCTCTATTTCTGTAAAAGTAAGCCTTACTCTTTCAAGTTTTAAGCTGAACTTCTAGTATGCAAGCCTTTCAGACAGAACTAAGCAATCCACAGGAAGGGCTACTTGAGTTAGCCTGAGGTCTAGCTGCAGCTCCCCGCTCTAAGCTGGAACGAAAAGCCGGGGCACATGAGTGCAGCGGAGGTCAGACTCCCTGTCTTCCAAACACAGAGTCAGGCTCCTGTGTCTTTAAGACCAGACCCTCATAAATGACTTGCTTCTGCTGGACACCATGCTCTAAATAAACAGACTCTTCTGGCCGGCACACAACTTCCTGTAGGGTTCTGGTGGGTAAAGCTTGAAGACACTGCCAAATCCAACTTCTGAGCTGCCTTAGAGAACAAGCTACAAAGACTGGAGTCCAGAGTAAACACAGGAAAGAACCACATTAAACAAGGAACAAATTACCATATAGGCAGGGGTATTTTAAGTAGTCACCAAGCAAGAAAACAAAACTTAAAAAAAATCAAACTATTAGTTATCTAAGAAGACATAGTAGAGAAAAACATTCTCTTTTCATTGGAGGAATCAAAATTAATTAAGTTCAGTGATGTGAAGAACTGGGTGGGAGTCCCTACCAGCACCATGGGGACAGATCATTCGACACGGCCCAACTTCAAACCAGGCTCAGATCAAATGACGTACCCAAGGGAGAAGCATGGGGCAAGACAGAAAACTATTTATAGCTTTCTACCCAGCTGAGGGAAAGACTAACTAGTTTACTAGCCGAGGACTGAACCCCGAAGAGGAAAGAGGAATGTAACAAGGATTTAGAATGGGGCTGCAGAAAGACTGAAACAGAAATCTGCAAACCTTAGAGTAAATGGAAAGATGAATGAAATGAAGTTTACTTAGGGGAAGATTTAGGGGACTAGCAATACAAGACTGAGCACGTGGGTACCCAGCTCAAGCAAACCTAACAAACATGCCTGTGGGACACAGTGACTTAAGCATGCGTGGAACTTGTAAATACTGTCCTCTTGCCATGTGCGGGCCAACTGGCATGCCACGAGAGTCCCGAGACCCGGTTCCCATCCTTAGGAAGTCCACGTGCTAGCTGGGTGCACAGGGTTAACACACAAGGTTCAGAGGTACAGAACGAGAGGTGGGTTATAGAGATGGCTCCATGGTAAAGAGCACCCACTGCTCCCGAGATAACTCAGGTTCTGTCCCTGCACCCACGTGGCAGACCACAGCCACCTGCAACTCCAGTTCCAAAGGATCCAGAGCCCTCACCTGGCACCTGAACTCATGTGTCCATATCCACATGCGCACACACACACACACACACACACACATGCACACACATACACACATGCACATAATTAAAACTAAATCTTTAAAAATCATATTTTAAAAAGAAGAAAGGTATAGATTCAGTAGCTGAGTCAAGACTTAGGCTCTGCCCAGTGTCCTTTTTATATTTTTAAACGAACAGTATCTAATTACATTGACCAACCTGGCTCTAAATTACTGGCCTCTAATGACTTTTCTACCTCCACCAAGTAGCTGGAACTACAGGTACATGCCACCAGACATGTGGAGACCTTAAAATCTGAGTTCTCAGGTATCTCCAAAGATATCTGGAGTTTCACAAACCACACACATCAATCCATGGGACTCTGTCCTCATCCTTATGTATGTGGCCGTTCCAATCTCATCTCCCACTTTTTAGCCCCATTCCAACCCCACTATTATCCCAGTCTTCTATCCCAGGGTTGGCAATCTATTGCTACAAAGGGCCAAACAATAAATGTGGCCTCAAAACCCACATGGGTCTGTTACACAATATTCAACTCTGGCACCACAAGAAAACATCCATAGACAATATATCAACAAATGAGTTTGGGTGTTTGTCCTAATAAAACTTTATTTACAAAAACAGACATTAGACTGACTGATGAATGAACAAAGGTATTATAACCATATGGTAAAATGCTACTCAAGAAAAAAAAAGTAACAGATATATATTTAAAAATATACATGAATCTCAAGTGCAGATACACATTAAAACCTACATGAATCTCAAGTGTTTTATGCTAAGTGGAGGAAGCCAGCCACAAAAATCACCTGTTACATGATTCCATTTATGCAAATGCCCAGAACAGACATAAGGAATCGGATCCGTGGTTGGCTGAGCAGGGAGAACACAAAAATTGGGCAGTGGTGAGTTTTCTTTGAGGAATAGTGAAAATGTGAAATTAGATTATAGGGTCAGATTTGGTGACTGAATACTTGGCGAAAGCAACTTAAAGAAGAGGCTTTATAGCTGCTCACAGTTTGAGGGAGCTATAAAGGACACTTAATGGTGGGGCAGATGTGGCATCAGGGCTCTGCAGATAACCACTCGGAATCCACAATCAGGAAGAAAGAGAATAAATATACCCAGCTCCCACCCTCCTTTACACTCAGTCCAGGACTTCAGCCCCTGGAATGGACAGTGCTACTCACGTTTCCATGACTTGCCACTCACATAACCTAGTCTATGTCATCCCTCACAGACATGCCCAGAGCCTCCTGTTGTTGGTGATGCTAGATCCCATCAAACCAACAATCACGATCAATAGATCCAACTGCTTGTTTGTATATTCTATGACTCTACCAAAGCCACTGACTTGTTAATTTTAGACAGGTGAAGCTTATGCATGTAGATGGTCTCTCTATACAGTTATTCAAAAGCAAATAAAGCAATAAGCAGGATGTGGTTTGAAGGTGACCGTGTATACCACAGCACACACAGCAAAAACCTGTCCTGTGTGGTTTCTGATCCTCCTTCTGTGACAAATCCTCATCCCCTGCCAGACAACATCTGTTAACATCCAAGTCTTCCACAAGATACTTTGTCTTTTAGACTCTTCCTCTCATCTCCAGCTAGAATGACCTCGACCACGCTCTCCTTTCGATTCTTCAAAACTTTGTTAATGTCTTAAGGTTACGTTATTTGTCGTGTTGAATTAAATGTATCCTTTAACCTCGAGCAGGTGCTGCAGACACAGAGCTGATAAGGAGCTGGCAGTGTTTATCTACTGGGCTCTTAGTAAACAACTCAAGCAATGGGTCCGTGAATAAGTAAACGGATGAGGGATGAGAACATTATTTATGGAAGGTTGGATTTATAAAGACGTTCCCAAGCGAGATGGTAACAATGAGAAGCTGAAGATGACCGTCCCAGGAGACTAGGAAGGTTACAAGGTAAGAAAGAAGACAGGAACAGGGAAATCCCAGAGCCACTGCAGAGGAAATGGAGATAAAACTTAATGGCTGACCAAATGCAGGATTTGAAGGGATGGGTAGATCTACGATAGTTTAGAATTTAGATAGTGATACTGATGGTGCCAGGAAGCTGGCCTGGGAAATCAGCCCTGGGGTAGGGAGAACGGACTTAAGAAGGCTCTTAAAGGCTCTCCATTTCAGCTGGAGAGATGGCTCAGGGATTAAGAGCACTAACTGCTCTTCCAGAGGTCCTGAGTTCAATTCCCAGCAACCACATGGTAGCTCATGACCATCTGTAATGGGATCCTATGCCTTTTTCTGGTGCGTCTGAAGACAGTGATGCTTTTTTAAAAGTAATGTTATTTGATAACTGACAGGCATACATGCCAGCCCAAAGTGCATAGATTATCTCTCAATCAAGGGGCGCCATCATCTCCACTTTCAAGGATGGAAGTCTGGCTTAGAGAAGCAAGCTGCTCATCTGAAATCTACACTGGGGCAAGTGCTGAATCAGACTGATTCACTGACTGCCACCAGACCTCGCCTCCCTGCTTTTCAGGGACCAGGAGTTCGAGGTCAGACTAAGAAGTGAAGTCCTGGGGAGACTCCACAGGCACTTTCACTTGAGAGGATCTCGACTTCAGAGTCAGAGGTGGAGGCGACAATCCAAGTCTTAAGGGGAGACAAGCCCCCTCCAGGACAGTGGAAAACAAGCCCAACAGCTGCTCCATCCAGACCCCTAAGAGGGAAAGAAGAGACACACTGTCTCACTGAGACAGCAGAAAACAGACAGGAAGAAGCCAGACCACCAGCCCAACGCAGCATTTGGAGACCAAGATGGCAGGAACAGGAATGGTGTCAAAGGCAGCAAAAGCAGATGAGAAGGAGCAGAGGCTCTGATGTAGTGGAAAGAGCTCTCCAGTAGGATCAGGGACCAGACCATGTTCAATTCCTGTCTGAGGTGAGTGAGTTGGTGCTTTACCCTCTGGTCTGGCCCCTCCCCAGTCCCAGGAGTCCATGAGTTGGTCAGACAGCACCATACATGACACACAGGCGAGGAGAGAAGAACAGAATCAGGCAGTGGGGGTAGGGTGTGGAAGGGTGTCCTGATGTTCACTTAGTCAGGAGTTCAGAAAGGAGAGGGGAGCAGGGGGCATGAGAAATGAAACACAGCCTAGAGGCAAAGAAGCCAAGTCCATGTAAGTCCTCTTTAAAGTGGGGAACAAAAAGGTAAAATAAGTGTGTCTGACTTATACAGACATATTTCAAAATCACAGTCAAGGGAAGGGTGGAAGGTAGGATGATAAACACTGCTATGGAGTGTGAGTCTTCAAATAAAAAATGTTAGTAGTAAATTTCCCTTTATTATCAAACAAAATGTCAAGATGGCAGATAAGGTGGATAACTGGACACTGGGCATGCACACCCTGGGCATGCACTCCCTGGGCATGCACACCCTGGGCACACATGCTGGGCACACACCCTGGGCATGTACACCCTGGGCACACATGCTGGGCACACACACTGTGTATCTGCACACACTGGGCATACACACACTGGGCACACAAACTGGGTGTCTGTACACACTGGGTACACACACTAGGTACTGCACACACTGGGCACACATGCTGGGTATACACACTGGGCATGCACACACTGGGCACACACACTGGGCATGCACACACTGGGCACACATGCTGGGCACACACACTGGGCATGCACACACTGGGCACACATACTGGACACACACGCTGAGTACACACATATTGGGTATCTGCACACACTGGGCTTGCACACACTGGGCATTTGTATACTCTGGGCATCTGCCCAACTGGCATAGCTAGGGAGTAAGACTGATTGATAGGTCTGTCTGTGCATTATTCTATATGGCTTTTATATGCTCTTAGAAATGCTAAGAGGGAAAATCACATTTTCAAATGTAGCATGCACTCATGTAGAAACATGTCCTTAACAAGAGTCGAGGACATTTTAAGAGTCAAAAGAGCAGCAACAGCAGAGATCAAGGTGGTGACCCTAACCTCCAGGAAGATCAAACACCACACTGATTGGGAAATATCGTTGCTGGACAGGTGAAAAGGGGTCAAAGACAGTCCCTTCTCCATCCTGAGAAGGCTGAGGCAGTAAGAAGAGCATGTTTGTTTGGAGTTCCTTCCAATCTACCAGCTTCCAGACAGTGTGGAACATAACCCGGCACTACCTCATACTGAAGTAGCCGAGGCCCTGTGGCTGGATTCTCCTGCCGGGGCGGGGCCTAAGTTTTGTTAGGCAATTTTACACCATGTGGACAGTCCTTTGGTAATCCTGATTTGTTTGCCAACACTGGTGTTCACTAGCACCTCTGATTTTGGCATTCAGAACTCTGTTCTTAGCTGACAGTTAGTTGTAGTTTTGGGTTACACATCTTGCCCCAACTTGTTAGAAACCACCCTTGAGTACAGCAGGCGGCAGTTTCAGCTCCAGCTGCACAGATCTCAGTGAAGATAGCCTGCTTAGCTGTGCCCCTATCCTGCTCCTCTACCTAGGCCAGGCCATCACACTACCCAGCAGCCATCATTAAAACTGCACTGGGTGTCTTTAGGAGAAAGGATGACACTTCTTTAGTGATGTGAATGTCTTATTAGGTTAGGTTCTCTGGTCCCACATGTCAGAGCCAGCTGCCTTTGAAGGTAAGGAAATCATTCTAGGGAGAGAAAAATTGGGGAAATTTAACAACCCTGTTGTAGGCTAGTGATATAATGATGAGTGTTGAAGCAACCTCCTCCTTCACAGGAGTGACTCCCATGATGACCCTCTCCTATCAAACAGCAGACAGTGCCTATGTATGGAGGGGCTTGTTTAGAAACTGAATGTAAAGGCCAGCAAGACTGCACAGCAGGCAGAGACATTCACAGTCAAGCCTGTCCATCTGAGTAAGATCCTAGAATAATCCACAGGCTGGAAGGAAAGAACAGAGTCCCACAAGTTGTCCTTCTTACCTCTACACACACTCAACATGGGAGTGCACACACATACCCCAGAATAGCTGTCTGTCTATATATACGTGTGTGTATATGTATATGTATATGTATATAATCTATCTACCTGCCTATTTATCATCTATCTATCATCTATTATCTATCATCTATTTATCATCTATTATCTATCATCTATCTATCTTCTGTCTGCTTATCATCTATCTATTATCTATTTATCATCTATAGTCTACCCTTCTATCTATCACTCATCTATCTATCTCTGTATGAACTCTTGTAAAAGGAAAGAGTGTGAGAAGGTAGTTTGCTGGTAAGGAGCACGTCTTTCATTTGTGAGGCCCCGAGTTTGATCCCCAGCACAGAAACAAATGCATACAATAAGTTTTCCTTCCTTCTCTCCTTTTTTTTTTTTTTTAAAGAAAGAAACAAACTCTCATCAGTGTCTATATCTGTGTGTAAAGCATTGACTTGTACACTTGCTTAGTGAAAACTCTATGTAGGCTGCATATAAGACACTACAAATGCAAACAACCCCTCAGGGTTGAGGGTTCATTTCCTTCTGTATATACGTAGGACTCATATTAGGAAGACATACATGAGTAACAGCAGAACAAACATGCTTCCCACAGGGAAGAAACATAGCTAGTTCCGTGGTGTTCTGCTCTGTGTTTTCCAAGCATCCAACCTTGAAGTGTTGTGCCTGTTCTTTGAGATGGATCTGGGCAAGACATATACCCTTCTCTGCTTCTCTGAGCACTGCTGTGGCTGAGTTTCATGAGGTAAAGGAGGAAAAAAAAAAAAAAAGAAAGAAAGAATCCTGTGTTAATATCACAGAAATAGAAGGAAAGATCAGATGCTGGCAGACATGTGAATATGAAGGGGAAAAGACCTCCCCAGGCAGCAGGTGGGGCTACCTAGAGATCAGGTGAGGGTCTTACTACACTGTGAGTGGGGGGCTCTTAATTGGCCAGCTCCCCCTACAGAGCTAAGGCTTGTGTCACCACCAGCTCTCAGGTGGCATGGAGTGACTTTTTTGAAAGCCACAGAATGCTTCTCAGAGATGGTAGCCTGAAACAAGCCCCCTGGCAGGGGTGTTTTGAGTGAGCCCAGCAATGGCTCCTGAAGTCAAGAGCCCATAATTGCTGGCATTTGCTATGCTAATCCTACACCACAGGAAAGAAGACACCCTGCTACACTGAGACCAACTGCAGTGCTACAGTGAAGCCCTGAGGGAATTAACACAGTAACAATACTAACCCAAGAACAGGGACCTTCCGTAACAAACTGATACACAAACCTGAACCTTCCCTCCAAGAGCCACCTCCCTTAATTAACTGACAGAGCTCACTTGGCCTGGAATAAAGTAAGAGCGAACGTAAGAGAGGCCATCTTAAAGTGGGGACAGAGCTAGAACACTAGCAGACACCCCTCAGTGGGAGACAGCCTCCTTACCCACTGGTTGCATGGCCTCCCAAAGCCCAGACATGCCCTTCCACTAAAATAGAGACAGCCAAGCCTCCCTTCCAGGCTCCAGAGGGCCACCTGAGTCTCTCTGTGATTGTCTGGCAAAGGGATGGCCCACCATAACCTGTACTATCAGAGCTGCCATTGGGGATAAGGAAGCTGTTAAAAGGGCAGCGGAACACCTCAGGATATTTATTCTCTTCCTTCTCTTTATTCTGTTTTGATCTTCCCTGCACTGAGGAAATGCCAAGGCAGGAGCAACTATAAAGACAGAATAGTTTGGAGCCACGTATGTGAGTAACACAACCACCTGGTATGACTGCCAAGGAGCTGGATCCGAGTGTCAGGCTCAGAGACTCACACTGCAAAAAACTATGACCTTCCGCTGCACACAGACCCACATGGTGACAAGTGTGCTCTCCCTTGCACACAG
>JANHMN010000028.1:1495337-1559105 GCA_030674055.1 Rhabdomys pumilio | reverse complement strand
TCTCTCTCTCTCTCTCTCTCTCTCTCTCTCTCTCTCTCTCTCTCTCTGTGTGTGTGTGTGTGTGCTTCCTTTCTTCTCCCTCTCCTTCTCCCTTCCCTGCAGGGATTGGTCACAAGTAACTAATGAACAATGGGTAGCTACAGTGGTGTAAGCAATCATTCCACTCCTCCTCAGCCTCATCCTATACTGATAAACAGATATCTGGAAAGAGGAAATGAGATACTCTGGAGCTGTCACCCCAAAACATGGCATCTCAGTATGTTAGCTGAACCTTTAACTTTATAAAGGAATTCAAACAGCAGCAGAAACTAGAGGAGACGTCCCTCTGGTGCCTTCGTGTCTGTTTAAAGTCTGGACCCCAAGGAAGCAAATGATCACCTCCACCAGGTTCTCCTAAAAACATCTTCAAACCTTCAGATTTCCCACATCTGGAATCACCCTCCCTAGCAAAGTGGAGCAGATATTTCTGGACGTTTGGCTTATTGTTGAGTTTTCCTCTTTTGTAATGAATTCCTATTCCATTCGATTTCTCCTATTTAATCTGTGTTTGTCAGTGTATCCTAAAGACTCTTCAGAAGGCAGAGGGGAGGGGTCCTAGACTCTCATCCTTGTGAGAGCTGCTATGTGCTCGCCTCATTCCAATGAGTCTCCAGGAATGTGAGCATAGGGCACCACTAAGCTGCAGGCTTTTCTAAAGGAACCCAGATCAAAGTCCTCCTGCATTCCGGTGAGTTCCTCCTGGCTTCTAAATAACAAACATACTTTTTAGAATTTCAGCCCCAGTCTCAAATGGCCATCTGTAATTCTGGCCTAGTCATTTCTGTACCCCAATGCTATGTCACAAACAGGTACCTCACCTGCTGGGCCAAGTCTATTTCAGGACTCACAGAAATTATCTAGGTTGATAGCAGAAATCTGGTCTGAAATGAAGTATGTGCCTTTTCAAATATTCCCTGCCACTCTGGTGCTGGAGGGTATCCAGCTGCTTTCTGAGAAAGCAGAAGGCCATGAAGGGAGGGGCTGACAACAATGGCAGAGGGTGAACTTGTGAGTGAGCCTCAGAGAAAGACTCTCCCCCTGATTCTGGGGACACAAACGATATGGAATAGCTACTGTGCTTGCAGACACCAAGTTGGTTTCAGAACGTCCAGTCATGATTTACATTGATCACAAATTAAACACAATAAAAATTCAGTCTGTCACTTGACCCAATTGCATCTCCCAAGGGGCCTGCAACCTGCTCAATGTGCCTCTTCTCTCTGAGGTCATCAGCACTCCTCAGGTGCTTCCAGAAGAGCAGCCTGCTCTTGTCTTTCTTTTGGGGTACAGCTCCAGCCCAAAGTCAAGTGGAAGACACACACAGTCTACCAACCAAGCGGCAGGACAGCTGCCCTGTCTAAGGTCCCTCTGCAGTCTAATGTCTAAACATACTCAGTGCTTCGTTATGGATCTAAAGGTTCTCTTAAGGCCTGGGTGTGGCAGTGTGGCAGTCTCCTGGGCTGCTATGGATCGAGCAGTGACAACATTTTCTGGAGATAGAGCATGATGTAAGGAGGTTAGGTCACCTGTGGTGAAGTGGGCAATAGACTTCCAGTCCCTTACCTCTCTTTCTGCCTTCAGGGCTACCCTGAGGTGAGTAGTTCCCTCTACCACATGCTCCCACCAGGACACACTATGTCCCTGCAGACCCGAAATGATAGAAGCAAGCAACCGTGACCTGAAAGCCCTGATATAATGAGTCAGAAACAAACCTTTCTTCCCCGTAGTGATCCCAGGAATTTGTTACAACAGACAGCTGACAAGATACAGATTATTCCTGTCACACTAGCATTTTTGTGGTTGCTCATTATATGTTTTATTTTCCATACAAGTTTGGAAAAAATTAGCCCCCAAGCCTACACTAAAAACAAAAGACAAATAATGATGTGTATCTGAGAAATTACCATCCTCACCACAAAGTACAGGAAGGTGAGGAGACAGCTCGGATGGTAAAGTGCCTGCTCTTGAAGGTATGAAGCCCTGAGTCCTGAGCCCCCAAATCCACATGAACCCCAGCATGGTAGCAAGCAGCCCTGGCTATGGGGAGGCAAGACCAGCAGATCCGCAGAGCTCACCAATCCGGCTAATCAATGAGGTCCAGGTTCAGTGAGAGATCCTGTCTCAAAAAATAAGGTTGAGAATGGAGATTCCCAATATCAAGCTCTAGGCTCCACAAGCACACATTCACACACGTGTGCAACTATACACATACACACACACACACACACACACACACAAATAAATAAATACATTTAACAAATTTTAAATATTATATAAAATGATATCTTCAACAGTCCAATATACTGTCAGGCTGATACAGTAAATATAATAACAAGATCATTCCTATTCACGCAGCTCCCAAGTCTGCTGGGTCCTGTACACCATGAGGAGATGACATCCTCCACATCTTAAACAAAAGGAAGATAACTCCACACACTTATGTGACTATTCTCAGATCACCTGAGGCCTCTGGCCTTCCCCCTTGGTAGACAGCAGTCTGAGGAGCAAGACTGACCTCTATACACACGGTCTGTGGCAACCAACCAGCCAAACAAACAAAACAACCATCATAGCCTATGTGGTGAAGCACACTGAGGTTTGTACCTTACTCTGAAATGTATCCAAAATGAAGCCATCTGGATGGACAGACACACATCTGACAAAGCAACTATTGCCAAATGCTGACTGTGGACTTGGATATGTATCGCATGCAATTTCAACATCTTCCTATGTTGAAATGTTCATCTTTTAAAATGTCAAGAGAGAGGGTATGCCTATAAAAAAATTTATATGTAAGGTCAGGGCAACCTCCAGAAACCACAGACTGTGGGTAAGAGAGCAAAAGCCCTATCCTCTGACCCAGCGACTTTCCTCCTGGAATTCACTAAAGAGAAATGTCTGGGTAAGTGTGAGAGTACAGCATGTACCAGGGGCCAAAACCCAAACCCAGAGAGGGGATTAAAAATAAATAAATAAAGATTTCAAAAACCATAAATGTAGTGGTGTCCTTTCTACAAAGGACTTTCTGAACTCTCACTGTACAGGCAAAGCTGAAAATCACCCAAGGCTCACAAAGCCCGCCCAGATCACACAATGAGGATCACACCAAATGAAGGCTGCATGTCTCAGCTCCATTTGCAGCTACACAAAGGTACGACCAAGTTCTGAGCTGTAACTAATGGCAGCGTGCATAAATTCTTCCAAGGGGTGTGGTTACAGGAGGAAGGGGGCGTGTCCTTTGCTTTAAACTCCTTCCTGTCCTATGGAATGCAGATGCAATACACAGTTAAAGCTTCCCTTCGACCTGCCCACACACTGCCGGACCTGGCTACATTCATCTAAGCCTCCATCTTGTGTGACTCACTCCACGGGCCCCACCACGTGTGTCTGAGGAGGCACAGTGATGGTTTCTTTTCTAGCCACACTAGCTGGAGTGAAACACCATCAGCCACCAGGGGAGAGATACCAGGAAAATGCACTCCAAAACCTGCCTCATTGGCTGGCTCTGCAATGCTCTGTGAGCTGGGGAGCTTTTTCATAAACTAGAGGTTTCTCTTGTGCCCTCGGCTGGAAACCTATAGTCCTTCACTTCCTATGCAATCTTGTAATCCAGAGACCAATGAACAGGAGCAAAGCCTCCTTCACCACCTGGAGAGGCAACCTGAACACAGATTGCTTTCTCTGCATTCATCAACATATGTACTGTTGCTTTGTTGTTGGTGGGTGGTTTTTGTGTTTGCATTTTGTTTTGGGTTTTGTGGTTTTGTTTTTGTTTTAGAAAAAAGGCTGGGACTTGCCTTGGTAGGCTGATTGCCTAGCACAGAAGACATTCTGGGTTCAGTCTCAAACACTGCATAAATTAGGCTTGGGAGCTCATGCCTGAAACCCCTGTACATGGGGTTAGGAAACAGAGGCAGGAGGATCAGAAATCCAAGGTCATCCTTGGCTGCATGGCAAGTCCTAGGCCAGCTTTGGCTACAACATAAGTCTGCCTCTGGTAGGTAAGTTAACAAGCATAGAAACAGGCCACTTCCATCACTGAACATTTCATAGCTACAGTCATGTTACAGATGCTTTGTCTGGATCCTCATAGAAACTTTTATAAGTGAGTAGAATAAATCTTATTTATTCCACTGTAACTAAATTGTTGCAGGATGCCAAGCCCTTGGCAATCACGAACTCAGAGACCTCTGGGGCCATTCCACACTTGAGCTTTCCAAACTGGTCTTTCCTGTTGATTCTGGCCATCTGCTACATGTCCTGCCCTGGGTGATCCCTCCTGCCCCTCCCTGCCTAATATCTAAATTTCCTGTGACCTCCAGGTATAATCTGAGTTGATCCTTCTCTGTTGGCTCTTTAGGAACCCCAGCCTCCTCAAATCTTACTGGACATCATGTCCTATTGGAATGGACCTCTCTCCTGCCCTGAGGTTGGCTTGGCTTCATGCATCGTCTTCTACAGGACAAACACAGAGTGCCTTCCACAGCCATACCTACCGACAAAGCCATCACCAAACCAGCCTCCCTCACAGAGCAGCACCCCGCAAAGCAACACTATGAGGCATGCAGTGCCCAGGGTGTCCACGCTGTGTAACAGGCCCCACAACGAGCTCTCGTAGGGAGGGCTAGCATGTACCAGCTCTGGGCCACACATCCTGTGTGTATTGTTTCTGATCCTTGTAAATCAACTGAGATGATGCAGCTAAAATTCTGATTTGATAGTGAGGAAAATTGGGTCACAGAAGGGTCCTTTACTGACCAAAAGTCACACTCCACCAGCCAATAGCAAGGGACTGAGAAAACTAATCCCCAGACTCGCCCATAACAACCTAACACCTGCTTCTGTGTTGCACCTCACAGGTCTTCATGGGGGACTCTGTAGACACAAGCATGCCCTCACATCTGATGAAATCAGGTAAAATCAGTAAGGACTGAACTGTCAAATGCCAACTTAAAAGACTCCATGCCTTCACTGAGGAAGGACCACTGGTTCCCATCTCGTTGACCAAATCTCTGCTTGGTCTGTTCAATTCATGATTGAGATTATCTGGACATGTGGGAAACTATGCATAACATCACTATCTAAATTACCAGTTCTACTTACAGAGAAAAATGCAAATAAACTGCACCCAGCATTCCCATTTGGGTTAGAGAACCCCCGTGTCCACGCTGGCTGTGGCCAGCGCCCCGCCTGGCAGAATGCAGATGAAGCCTTTGGGAACCGATCTGTATTTGACGCACATGCTACATTTAATCTACCCGCCCCCCAAAGAAACCACTGCTGTCACACCTCACATAATATCTAGTCAAATGTGGAGGGAAAGGCATTGTTTGGAGGCACAGGAAGGTGTTTTCACATCTACTCAATGTGAGCTGCAAACATCTTCCATCCTAAGGAGCAGAAACCTGACGCAAACATCTGGTACCGATTCCACACAGTTCCCAGTGTTCTGATTCCCCATATCGCCCAGGGTACTAATGAGAAACGTGTGTTCGGCTGTAATAAAAGTGGTAAAGATGCAGTGGGAATTAAGAAGTAACATTATAGCCTGGGACCAGGACACTGCAGTGGGGTTGGTTTTTATTGCAACGACACCATTGGCTAATAAGGGTTTGTGTTACTGTGCCACAGGGAATTCTGCAATGCTGTCAACTGTGAAGAGGGACAAACTCCCACAGACTGTGGGACTTGGGCACTGTAGGATCTGTTCTATCCCCGAGCAGAAAACCCTGCCATGCACCAGGGGATGCTGGAATCAGCAAAAAAGGAGGGCCTGGGATGCTTTCTCAGCCAGCAGCACAGCCTGGCTCTTATTGAGCTCTAGGAGAAGGAATGTCACAAATACCAGGATACGATGCAGAAACAAAGCTCAAAGAGAAGAAATACCTGGAAGGCCTGGGCTCCAAAGCCTCTGGCCAGTGCACAACATGAGCTAATATTTGTACCATCTTAAATCACTATTCATTGGCTCTACGGCCCCCGAGGAGAGAGCTGGCAAATGTATGGCCATTAAACTCTTGAAGGGGCCCTGGGACCACAGTTCCCACTTGGATTTTCAACAATAAGACTTAGATGGAATCCCAAGTTTATTTCTGATAGGGGAAAATCTTAAGCCTGAAATATGGATTTCTTCATGGAAAGAGAGCCCACACCTTTGGGCTCAGCTTTTCAGGGTGTCTTGCAATCTCCACATGAAGATCAGAATCCAAGCCTTCCTCTTGACAATACCGACCCTCTTCCAAGAAGTCAGATGTCAATTTGTTGGGCTGGAAGCCAGTGCATATTTGTATACTGTTGTGTTGAAATAGCGGGTGCAACCATGTTGAAGAATTTCCTGTGTTCAAACCATGCTTTGAAATGTTCAAAAGGAAACAAAGGGCAGAGCTTCACTGGGAGCCTACATTCTCAGGGCTGGGAAAATGCCAAGCTAGCAAGGCACTATGACTCCTCTACCTGAACAAGAGTCTACTCCTTATGCGTCCACAGAGGAGATCTTAGAGAACAGGGAACAGAGGGGCTATGGCCCACACTGGCTAACACCAAGAGGAGCCCCTAGAGCTTTAGGGGTGCAGCTTCATGGTGGAGCACAAAATATGTGTTCAGGGTAAGCCCTGCAATAGGGAACTGGGAGGTGCTGGGCCCCTGGAAGTTGGCACCAAGTCCAACTCTGGGGTGGGGGTGGAGCTTCATAATATTTGTGCTCTACTAGGGACCAAACCCTAAACTTAGTATCTGGTAGGCAAGTGCTCTGCCACTGGGCTCCAGCCTCCATCCAAGTCCTGAAAAGCTTCCCACGGTCTCTCCTAGTCCCTTACAGGCTTGACCTGTGGCTCTAGTGAGGCACTATGTGTAAAATCACTTTTCAAATTCCATGCAGTATTAGAGATGTAAATTCCCCCCCAGGGAAGGAGAAATGAATGAACGAAAGAAAATTATTTCCCCCAATTGAAAAATGTTGTCTCAGTGGCCCTTTAGAATGTGTAGTGAAGTCTCTAAGATAAGAATCCCTATGGCCGGCACTCTACAGCTATTACTACTCCAAAGTATTCCTAAGAATTATAGTGGGAAGACTTCAAATTAAACTGCACACAGAGTCAGAGTAAAATTTCCTCTTTCCTGAATGCATTCTGGGAGTGCACACTGAAAGGGACAACGGGCCAGGACTGAGCCCCCTGAGGACTCTGGTTAGCTCAGCTCCAGCTTAGCCAAGAGTCAGGCCATTTTCCACTCTCAGGAGGACACACACATACTCCTGTTCTTCTAACTTAACCTAAAAGGAGCTGAGGTGGAAGGGGACAGGGCCTGCAGCGCTCACTTAAGAGATAAGATTCTCTGGCTGCAGCCATGTCAGGAGGCGTTTGCCCTACAAGCCTAATGACTTGAGTTCAATCCCCAGGATACTCTGTGGAAGGAGAGAACCAGCTCCTGCAAGCTGCTGTGCCCACAGTACATGTGTATCCCTCACACCCATCCCCACCCCCACATATGCACACTAGTGATAATATTTAAAATTTAAGATTTAAAGTCCAAAAAAGAAAAAGGAAGGGAGGGAGGGAGGGAGGAAGGAAGGAAGGAAGGAAGGAAGGAAGGAAGGAAGGAAGGGGGAGGGAAGGGAAACTGATTTCTTTTTCCCTCATGCTTTGACTTTAGAATATAAAATGACTGAAAAAAATACTCCTTTGTTAAAACAAAAGTATTTAATTGCTTTAAACTTATTATATCAATCTCCAGTCATCCATGTAATAAAATTTGTAACTCATTCCCTACGAGGGCAAAGTGAGACTTCAAGGGGCACAGAGTTGTCCCATTGACTACAGTAACAGTCCCAGACCCGTTCACCATACAGACCTCGACTTATACCCATAATAACCACCAAACTAATTAATTTCCTCCCACAAGGGTACTGGAGGTTGAATCTAAAGTTTTGCACAAGCACCAAGCTATAGCCCTAGACTCTGATCTTTCTCTAAGGCCATTCAGAGACCTCCCTACCTAGGGATCCATCCCATCTGCAGATACCAAACCCAGACACTATTGCTGATGCCAAGAAGTGCTTACTTACAGGAGCCCAGTATAGCTGTCCCCTGAGAGGCTCTGCCAGAGCTGGACCAATACAGATGTGAATACACACAGCCAAACATTGGACTGAGCACAGGGTCCCCAATGGAAGAGTTAGGGCAAGGACTGTAGGAGCTGGAGGGGTTTGCAACCCCACAGGAAGAACAATATCAACCAACCAGACCCCCTCCAAAGCTCCCAGGGACTAAACCACCAACCAAAGAGTACACATGGAGTGACCCATGGCTCCAGCTGCATATGTAGCAGAGGATTGCCTTATCTGGCATCACTGGAAGGGGAGGCCCTTGGTCCTGTGGAGGCCTGATGACCCAGGATAGGGAAATTCTAGGGTGCTGAGGCAGGAGTGGGTAGGCAGGTGGAGGAGCACCTTCATAGAGGCAGGGGGAGGGAAGACAGGGTAGGGGGCTTGTGGAGGGGAAACTGGGAAGGGGAATAACATCTGAAATGTAAATAAATAAAATAACTGATAAAAAATGAAGAAAAAAAAGAAGAGGAAGCAGGAAACAAGAAGAGCCATACACAGAGCTTTGAGATGTGGCACACAGTAGGGTCACTCTGGACAAAGAAGCACTCCATCACACTGTGTTTGAGGCACAGCAAGTGGCATAAGAAGATATGGAGGGGGGAACAGGAAGGATGGACCAGGGAAACACTTGGGGCATCGCCTGAAACCACTGGTCCTGACTACAGATAAAAGAAAGATTTAAAAAGAAAAATCTACCAGCTTTTGTGTTGGCCACGTTACCTAGACCAAGCTGTAATTCTTCCTCTCGATAGCTTAGGTGCTTCTATGTAGGGAAGCTGACAGCCAGTGGTTTGCAGGGAATTTTGCAAACACATGTATGTCATAGATAAATTCTTGCTGCTTTCAGGGCTGTTTACGGCTCGGGAGGAACTGGAGTTCCCAAAGCCGATGGCAGCTCTGGGCTCATCACGAATCACAGAACTTCCAGTGATCACTGTGTCTCAGTGATCTCAGAAACACAGCAGGTCTGTCCCCGGCTCAGTAATGCTGGTCCTGGAGCATTCTGATGCCCTGTTAACTAAGCCTTAAACCTGATAAACTATTATTAGAGACTTCCTTTATGGCGAAGATTAGCTCTTAGAAATCTACTGTTGGAACTGGGCGTGGTAGCACACTCCTTTGATCCCAGCACGTAGGAGGCAGAGACAGGTGGACCTCTGAATTACAGACCAGCCTGGTCTACAGAGTGAGTTCCAGGACCATCAGGGCTACATAGTAAGACCCTGTCTCAGAAGAAGAAAGGGGACTAAAGGGGATACGGGAGCAGAAAGTCTCTCTCTTCTGCCTCTCTGCCTCACCTCTGCCCACCTCTCTCTTTCAGCTGAAATCCCATTAAGGCAAGAGCCTTAACTGCTAATTGTGCACTGCATTGCTAGGTGCCATGCCTGACATGCTAACTGTGCACTGCATTGCTAGGTGCCATGCCTGACATGCTAACTGTTCACTGCATTGCTAGGTGCCATGCCTGACATGCAGCAGGAGTTTTAAAGACTCGATGAATGAAACTCTATCAACGCAATAACCAAGCCCAAGCTGCTACTCTGTCTTCTCTCTTAGATCTACCTCGGTCCTGCCATCCTTCAGCTCTATGGCCTCAGGCAGTTACTTAACCATCTGTGCCACATCCAATGCTGCTAAGCTAACGGAACTGCTCCTGGGACGAGCACACTCCAGCTACGACATGGCTTAATCACCATTCTCGTACTTCCCAACGTTTTCCCAAAGGAAAACTGCTTCCTAACTTAGCTGAGTCTTCCTCTACAGGAGCAGCAATGGGGCAGTAGAGCTTCACGGACCCAGGACAGGATGCTGTTTAGTATCCGTACTGCTGTTCCACAGGTTTAAAGGACGTCTACGCATGAGCTGAAAAGACCCTTCCAAACCTTCCTATTTTTCAGACATCATCCACATGGCTTTAGTCCGAGACCCACAAATGTCAAATATCGAAATTTCTGTAAACGGGGGCCTTAAGTTCCATTCCTAGAAATTCCTGATCTTATACATATTCTCTTATTACTCATACTTATTTCTACAAAAGAAATCAAAGAACTCATAGCAACAACAACAACCACAACAAATCCCAGAAAGCCCATGGTCAGCTGAAACCAGTTCAAAGTCATGCTGGCAAAATAGAAATCTTATTAAGAATCCGTCTAAAGAAATTAAACCCAGCAACGAGCCATTAACCAAGATCACCTGAAAATATGATGGTTGCACAGATCCCGTCAAAAGGAAACAAACACGCTCTTAGGCCAGGGAGATTTTTTTTCTAGACTTGAATTTAAGAGACATGATAGTCACTCTGCAAAGGAGGATTGGCTTTGGGGAGTCGGAAATTGTCTTGTTGTTTAATACAAATCTTCCCCCAAATGTAAACCTGTGGTAAGCGGGATGGATACCTGTCCCACAGGGCAGCTACTGAGCATGTTCGTGGTGACACCGCACAGTGGGTGACACTCTGTGCAGCGCACACCTACACAAAGCACCTTTTCAAGACGGTTGCCTTGTGCGCCGACACTGGAGCTGAGCTTCTGGATTTATTTTTAAGTGTGTCACATCAGTCAAAGCAATTTCTGTTTTTCTAAAATCTGTGGGTGTTATGGGGGGGTGGATTTTTTCTTCAGTGTTTTTCCACTCTGGGTCAAGCTGCTTCTCTCTTTTCCTCCTGAGTGAAGGAGGGAAGCCACTCACTCTGCCAGTGGGAACATTTTCTGAAATGCAGACGTTCAAATGGTCTGACCTGAAAACAAAAATGCTTTGCACACCAGATCCTACCACAGAAGGGCTCTGTTCGCAGGATTTGAACAGAAAATGAGACTAAGGTAATATCTATGATTTGAAATAATTATTGATTCCTTCTCTCGGCATTTCATATCTGAAATACCTCCCACTGTACAATGATGTCTCACTCAAACCTCGCTGCTTCGTGAGATGTTCCACGTTAGCAAATCCCCACCAAATGGAACGTTACTGAGGAAACTTTGGTCATGTTTTTAAATGGGAAAATACATAACGCATACTAATACACAATTGCTTTCTTGCCAGCTTAAATATTTTGAGCATCTTGAAAATGACTTATTGTATTTTTTCTTGAATTCATTTAAGGTTATCATTATAAACACTAATCATAGTTTATTAAGGGTTGTTGGCATGCTACTTTAGGTTTGTTTGTTTTTTTTTTTAAAAATACTTATTTATTTTTGTCTTATGCGTATGGATGCTTGCCTACATGTCTATGTGTACCACAAGTGTGCAGTGCCCAAGCAGGCCAGTAGAGGGTGTCAGATCCCCTGAAATTGAAGTTACAGGCAGTTGCAAGCCACTATGGGGGTGCTGAGAACCAAATGTAGGTCCTATTAATCACTGAGCCATCTATCCATCCCTTTGTTTAGGCATTTTTAACTACTTTGTGTGTGTGCTCATGCATATGTGTATGTGTGTGCTCACATGTATACACAGGCACATAAGTGTGCACATTTCATTGTTAGTACTCCCTTCTACCATGAGTTCCAGAAATCAACCATAGGCACCAGGCCTGCACAGCTTCAACTCTCAGCCATCCAGTCAGCCCTGATAGTTCAGTTTGCATCTCCACTGCACTGGCCCCATATCTATACATTCACTAGTTATGCCTGCATTCTGCGTATGTCCCAAGGGCTTCCTAGGCTCTGGATAAAGGCCTGTGTTAATCTCAAACTCATCACTTTCATGTTACAGTTGGATTCATTTTTAAGTAACCCCCCCCCCCCCAGGCTAGATGGCAGCTCCCTGCTCCCTTTACACAGTGGCTCATGTGGATTTTTGACATCTGTTTTCCTGTGACTTACTAAAACATTGTGGGTTCTTTCAGGATGCAAAAAACATCTTTAAAACTGACACAGTAAAACAGTATCAGATAATAGTAAGGATCCCAAGGCCACACTTGCCTATTTTGAATAAAAAGTCAAAGAAAGTAAGAATCATACAGTAAGGTGAACTGTCGGGAGTTTAACTCACATCAAAGCTCTATAAAAGTCCATTCAAGCTTCTACTGCTCAGAGACCTTCAAGCATTTTAGAAACTCTTTAAGAGTAAAAACAAAACAAAAAATCCTAAATGGATAAATAGGTCTGTTAAGTTCCCTACCCCTAGTTTCTCATGGTTTTCTCCCCAAATCCCTTAGTGGTATAGAGTGCCAAGCCTACTCATCCCAGCCATAAAGGTTAGTTTTGCTTATCAATTTGACAGGATTTAGAGCCACCGGGGAGACAAACCTCTGAGCACATTGATGAGGGAGATTCTACATCAGGTGAATTGATGGGGAAGGCCCACCCTGACTGTGGACACCACCGTTCTATGGAATTCTGAGCTGAACACAAAGGAGAGAGTGAGCTGAGCACCAGCATCCATCTCTCTTCTGCTTCTGGACTTCAAATGCAGCATGAGCAGCTGGCTTGGTGCCCCTGCTGCCCCTGCTGCCATTTTCCCAGCCCATGAACTGTGCTCTGAACAGTGAGCCACAATAAGTGGCCCTTGCTCAAGTAGTTTTGTGTGTATTTTATCACAGCTGCAGAAGTGACTGACACCCCAGATTAACAGCAATTCTAGCACCAGGTACGAATCATTCCTCCATGGCAACTCCAAGGAATTTAGATTCACTGCTCCTTCCTGCCTTTGCTCAAATTAGGCTGAAAAGGCACCATCAGAGACCCTCGGCCAGTAGTCCCTTTTCTACACAGATGGTCATCATGGGTGATGCAGTCCAGGAAGGGTTACAGGCTACAAAGTGTCATTTCACCAAGAGAACACAGAATGTTGTTATTCAGAAAACCCTTCTCTGATGCAATTACATTGTAACATTTAACAAACACAGTGTGGGTCAGCAAGTATTCCCAGGAGAGCAGTAGGGGTCTGACTGCACTCTGTAAACCATTGCATAAAGACAGGCTTCATGCGCACCTACACACATAGGACGACATTTCAAGCTCCTTTCTAAAATAGAGTCTCTCAGCCTCCAAAGATAACTCATCACTTATCCTAGATTTCAATCTATAAAAGGCACAGGAAGTCAAATGGAAACAATGAATGGAAGTGTAGTTTTTTTTTTTTTAATCAAGCCAGAACAGGAAACTTTCAGTAGTTTATGCTACATGTTTGAGCAAAGAGAGGGAAAAATTAACTATGTTTTTTTAATTCCTTACATTTCACTCTCTCTCATTTAGAACACTGCCCTGCTCACAATTATGAAACAAATCTCAATGCTTAGAGAAAATTAATATGTATATGCTTCAAAGATAAAATTCCCTGGATTATTTCATGCAGGCCTCAAAGGGGGATACTCTTTAAAATTTTTTTCATTATCTGCATGCATGTTTATCTTAATGCATTATGTGTAGTGCATGCATGCTGTACCCACAGAGGCCAGAGAGGGAGTCAGAATCCCTGGAACTGGAGTTACAGGGGTTGTGGGTGCTAGGAACTGAACCCAAGTTCTTTTGAGGGCAGTAAGTGCTCCAAACTGCTAAGCCAGTTCTCCTCCCCAAAGGGTATGTTTCTATTATTGTATGGCCAAAGTGAGTCATACTAAAGCTTTAGAATATTAAAGACAGTAAGTGAGAGATTTTCAAAACAACAAAACAAAACACTAAAAATGCCTGGGAGCCAAAACACAATTATATTTATTTTTCTATGTAATGCATTATATTGAACCAGTCAGCCTCTGCAACAGGCACATAGAGAACTGGGCCTTGACCTAGCATAGGCTTCTACCTTCCACTCCTCCTCCACCCTAAAGCAGATTCTTACTGAGGCACACCCAGCCCTAAGAACTTCTACTATACTATTAACAAATTAAAAGCAGGTGGTTTTGACCCCATAGCCTGTGACATGCTGACAGGCACAATTATGCAGTGTTGGGCATTAAACCCAGGGCCTAGTGTGTCCTAGGCCAGCACTCTAACAACTGAAGACATCCCCAGACCTGCCTTTTCTTTTTAAACATAAGGACAATACTTGTCTTCACTACCCAAGGGAGGTTATAAAAACTATTAAGATTGTGGAATTAAAGGTTTTTCAGAACTAAATTGGAAAGTTCAACACAAAAATATATTGCTAATATATGGAACTTCAGTAGAAAAGTATCTCATTTCTCCTTCTATCCTATCCTGTTCTTCAAAAGAATAGCCCGCAATATAAAGTGAGAACAGACAGGAAACACTGATTCTGGGAGTCTTGCAGACTCTGGCTTAGATCTGTCACTTCCAAGCTGCCTGACATGGTTTCCTTTACCTGAGTTTCACCTGGAGCAAATATTGCCTGTCTTATCAAAATGAACGAAAGCACCAGGCATCAAAAAAAAAAAAAAAAAATCTATAAATTTAGGCGGGAGATATCTGTAAGAGATTAATGAGTTAGACTTGCCCAATAAAAAATCTGAACTTCGGGACTAAGCAAAAAACATCTGTCCAACATGTATGAAGTTCTGGCTTAATCCCAGCACCAGAGAAACAAACAGAAAACAATTTAGATTTTAATGGCATATTGCCGGCGATGCTGGCAAACAAAGACAGATTCCTCTTGAACACAGTAAGGAAGAAGCCAGTGAAGACGAAGCGGAGCAGCCTCCAGAGCATGACCCTGAGGAGCTAGGCTGGGATATTATTCCTTACCAGTGAGCCCATGGGCTTTATAAGTTGGAATTCTGAGCACATAGCTGTGGATTAGAACCCTTCTGAGTCTCCTAAAACTTGTAGATTAAAACATCAGATCATATTTTCTCCATTCCTGGTAAGACCGAGGCACACAAACCCTAACTCTAAATGTGGATGACCAGCATTCCAGAATAAACAGCAGCTCATGAAGAAAGCAACAGAAGGGGCAAGAAGAGAAATAACAGAAGGAGGCAGACTGGACAGTTAGTAATTAAACAGAAGAGAAAAAAGTCTGTGTCCAAGTTCAGCTCAAGGCTGAGCTCCTATCAAAAGACTACTGGAAGCCAAAGACTACATCTGGATAATGCTTTAAATCTGAGGCCAGCCTTTGAAAAAACATTTGACAAAGATTATCAAAACACACATCTATCTTCCTTTCTCTCTCTCTCTTTCTTTCTTTCTTTCTTTCCTAGTTATTTTCCCTACACTTACCAGTCCCATGAAAACTTTTTTTTGTGTATGTGTGTATGTGTGTGTGTGTGTGTGTGTGTGTGTGTGTGAGCGCTGGACATGTATATGTGGGTCATGCATGCATAATGTATGTGTGTTCACATGTGTGGGGAACACATGTACACATGCTTACATGAACATGGAGGCCCAAGGTTGACACAGAAGTCTTCCTTGATTGTGATTCAGCGTATTCACTGAGTCAGGGTCCCTTGATTGAGCCCATAGCTCACTACTACAGCTAACCCCACTAGTCAGCTTGCCCCAGGAATCCCATCCTGCCTCTGAATGATGAAATTGACGACATTTCTAATTCTGGGAGTCACCTCCCCAGCCCTCACCTGTAGACTCTTACCATCCTGCCCTCTCACTGGCACTGGGCATGAAGTTGGGCTGAACACACATCGCATGGTGCATTCTTTTATACCTGTCCTTGTTAAGATTCTTCCTTTATACCTAAGAAAACACACAGACAACTAGAAGACAACCAAGATGGCCGATACACAGCCATAGGGTCAGAATCCTTCCAGAATCATCCTGGATTAGTTGTTTGTTTGTTTGCTTGTTTGTTGTTTATTATATTTCCTTTCTGGTTGTACTGAGTATTGAACCTAGGGCCTTGTGCAAGCTAGGCAAACATTCTACCACTGAGCTATATCCCCCAGCCATAGCAGATGTTGATCTAATCACTCAGCCCACCTGAGTATTTTGTGGACCCTCTTCCACCTTATGTTCTGCAAATCATGATAGAATTTGGTTCCCCTTCACTGGGCTCAAATGAAACTCTTGACCCGACCCGCATAGTTAGGCTCAAGCACATCAACAGTGACATGAAATATTTAAGAACATCGTCATCCATGTTCTTTATTAAGTATGATATAAAGTACTCACTTTCCCCCACCTAAATTAAACAGAGAACTTGACTCTATGAAATGGTCATTTTTAATTGCTCTCATGTAATGGATATTCTTATTAAAGCAAACATCTTAATGATGCCACATGTGATTTATCTAGAGCCTTAGCGTCTACCAACTCTACAACTAGAAATATAACAGATTCAAATCGTGGTCCTGCCTCATAAGAAACTCTGGTCTAGCTACAGATTCTCAGACTCACCACACAACCTCTAGTTAGCACATCTGCTTTGCAACAAGAACAGTCCTTTTAATTCTGTTCATGCTTTGGATGCTGTTTCAGCTGAGGTGAGGTTGGAGTGAAGACACCATGACAGTCATCTCCAGCCACCTAACGGTCTGATGGTATTTTTATAAGGACTTATTTATTTATTTATTTATATTTTGCCCATGTTGGGGATCAAACCTGAGGGGGAGGGGAGAGAGAGAGAGAGAGAGAGAGAGAGAGAGAGAGAGAGAGAGAGAGATGTGATGTGCATCTTTGTGTACATGAAAAGAGAGACCAGCTGTCAAACTTGGGTATTATTCCTCAGGAGCCATACACCTTGTTTTGGGGTTTTGTTGTTGTGATTGGTTTGTTTTGCTTTGTTTCATTTTTTTTTTTTTTTGAGACAGTGTCTCATTGGGACCATGGGCTCACTATCAGGCTAGGCTGGCAGGCCAGTGAGCCCCAGGAATCTACCTGGCTCTGTCATTCCCCCCCGCCCAGGGACGGGGTTACAAGCATACACCATCATGCCCAACTTTCTACATGGATTCTGGGAACTGAACTTGAAGACTCGTGTTTCAGTAACAAGCACCTGATGGACTAAACTATCTCCCCAACTGGAACCCAAGATCGTACGTATGCTAGGCAAAGACTAGAATAAGCTGCATCTCAGCTAACAATATTTTTACAACCAAGGAATCCAGAAAAACATACTGCTCAAAAGTCATTTGATACATCTTCCAAGATCTGCATTTGACAAACTTTAGAGAATTACGGCATTAAAGCAGAGTGACAAATGAGACTCGATGTCCTCTTCCTCCCAAGGTCAGCTACAAAGAACACTCTAACCTTGGCAAAGTCAGACAAACAGGAACGCTGGGGTCAGGAGGGGGCAGAGAGAGAGAGAGAGACAGAGAGACAGAAACAGAAAGACAGACAGAGACACAGAGAAACAGAAAGACAAAGATAGAGAGGCAAATAGAGACAGAGACACAGACACAGAGATATAGAGAGAGACTGAGGTGAAGAGATATAGAAATAGAGATAGACAGAGACAGAGACTCAGAGAGACAGAAAAACAGAGACAGAAAGACAGAGATAGAAAGACAGAAAGACACAGAGAGAGACACAGAGACAGAGAGATAAAGGTGGAGAGACACAAAGACACAGAGAGAGACAGAGATGAAGAGACACAGAAACAGAGACAGAGAGAGGGGCTGTAAATATTGCCTTTATTAAATTCCCTCTTAATTTTGAGGCTGGAAAGTTCAGGAATGCCTGTTTGACCTCAGCCACCTTCCTTCCACTGCCTCTAACTGCTCTGTGCAGTCCCTGTGGAGACAAACCTCCGACAGCTCTGGCCTCGCCAGGATAAATTTTGGCTCATGTCCTCCAGCAAGGCCATGAGTCCTCTGAAGGTCAAAATAAATATGAATTATTTCCAACAAGAAAGGAAGTATGTTTACTGGAATGAGGGCCCCAGCTCAGCCATGAGGATGGTACTGATAACCAGGGGGCTGTGAGCTGCCATAAGCTTAGATCTCTCTCTGGCCTTTGCAGCAAATACACACCCACCGGTGGCTTGTCACTCATGACGCTTTAAACTGTGGAATGTAAACCCATATTCCAGCATCATCACAGAAAATGCTTGACACATGAGTCAAGTTTTTCTCTTTTTGTATTTGAATGAATATGTTTCTACAAATCCTTAATGTAGCAAATGACTTCCTTGTGCTGGGGCTTCTAAAACGGGAAGATAAGAATCATAGCAGAGAAAGCTTTTTGATGTCTACCTCTCATGAAGGGCTAAAGTTCCTTTTCTTTCCAAACACTGGGGCATGTGGCTGCTGGCAATCTGCAGGCCTGGTTGACAAGCGTAATAGTCTTTCTTTGGCGCACTAAGACAAAAAGAAATCTCAACGGTAGTTTTTTCTGCAGATAAGAAAATGAGTACCAGAGAAATGAAAGGCTGGCCTCAAACTTGCAGCAATCCTCCTGCCTCTTCCTTTTCATTTGCCAGGATGCTCGGTTCCTCCTCTTTCGCATGTAAGTGAGTGTGCATTGCACACGTATGAATATGAATGTAGATGGACAGAGGTTGATGTCAGCTGTCTTCCCTAGTGGCCCTCACCTTACATGTTGAGGCAGGGCCTTTGTCTTGAACCCAGAGCTCTCTGATTCAACTAGTCTAGCTAGCCTCTTGCTTCAAGGGTCCTGCCTCTACCTCCCAAGCACTGGGCCACCACACCCACCTGGTATCTCTCAAGGTGTTAGAGATCTGAACTGTGGTCTTCACATTTGCACAACATGTACTTTCCCACAGAGCCTCAGCCTCTCTCTTTCTTATCTTTCACTACTGCATGTGTGTGCACATGCGCAGGTGGCAACCAGGGGACACTATGACTCCCGTGCTCTTCTTACACCTTCACGTGGGATCTGGGGCCAAACTCAGGTAGCCAGGCTTGCAGAGGTCGGTTGCTTTACCTGCTGAGCCATCTTTCCAACCCCCTCAGTCCTTTTTCCTCTGCACACAACTCCTTGTTTTCTGCTTTCATTCCATATAGTCATGACTGGAAATTAGTATTTCATATTCCCCACAGACCTGCAGTACCTCATCCCCAGGGCCTCTACGCTACTCAGGCGTGGGTCTACACTGATGCATACGATGCTTTTTTACAGAGGTGGCCAAAATATATGTTTGGAGAAACAGAAAAGAAATAAGGTCAAAGCAATAAGCAGGGTGTAATTATCTGCACACTAGTGGGATGTTTACTGCATGTGTTTTCTAGAAGTCTAACATAAACACTGGCTTGCTTATGTCTTTTACTTGTGTATAAATGTCACAGCACTGAGTGTTTGGCCACACCACTGTTAACTATATTGGACTGGCATGCTCCACCCCATCTCTCACAACACTGGGATTGAACCTGGGGCCTCCCACATGCTAGGTAAGTACTGAGCCACGCCCACCGCCCTTTGACATGTTCATTTGAACGTCATGTGTCCTATCAGTGACTAAAGGCCTTAGCCTTGAGGCAGTTGTTTGCATTTTTGTCCCGTAGATTTTTCTTAGCTTTCTTTTTAAAAACACATCTGGTGGCTTATCATATAATTAGAAATTACTTTACTAAAATTACATGCTATGGACACAGGCCTCTTGACATGGATCATGATCCTCTGCTGAGAGCTGGGCTCCACCTGGAGAGGACATTAGGAGTGGGCAGCCTCCAGACACAGACCAGAATGACAGGGAATCTCCCTACTGTCATAGCAGGGTGTCCCTGTTGGATACCAAGGTCTGTCAGCATAGCCACAGTCCTACACTCCAGGGTCATCCGTCACACCTCTGGGTCTGATGCCAAGACTGACGGCTTCGACACAATCCCGTCTTCATCTCCATGGGCAGTGGGCATGGCTTAGTACTTACCGCGGTACTCGCTGGACCTTTCCCAGCTTACTTTCTGTGGTTTCATTATTCTTAAAGTCCCTGAGAGAATGGGTTGACCGTGAACAGTGAGAGGGAAAACACTACAGGTCAGTTAGAGATGAGAATCAGAATCTTCCTGTTATTGGTTTGGGTTTGGTGTATGTGTCTGCATGTCTGTGTCATGGTCTTGCTGTGCAATGACAAATGGCCTTGAACTCAGTTCTGTCGAGTCTCCCGAGTACTAGGGTGAGAGGCATGCACCATGAGGGCTAGCCCAGGTGTTTGGAATCTTGACTTGTGTCGCCTTATGGAGGTCATGATCTTTCTGAGTCTGAGTGGCTTTCAGATACCTGTTTATAGAAGTGATGTCACGTGTGATGCAATATCTTGAAAGAATGTGTAAGCGATATCACAGGTGCTTAGCCTACAGAGAGCAATTGATCACCATGCTCAATTCATACTTTTTTGGAGAGCATGGTTGCTCTCAGGGTCATTGTGTATCACCATAATAGGCCATATGATAATTAGCATAATATGATAATAACAGATAGTAATTAGCATAACCATAAGCATACTACCTGACTGAAGCAGAACTCAGCTGCACAGCTGTTATAGTGTCACAGGCATAGAGCTTAACTCCCATCGTATTTGGAAAAATGCTGGAAAGAGACCTAAATACCTGTCACTGATGGCACAGCTATAATCCTGCAATACATGCGCTGTGTTCTCAGTGGTGCGATGTACACGATGGAAGTGTCTCACTGATGGGAATTTTTTTAATTGTAGAAAACCATGTGAGGAATAGCTAGTTGCTACAATGCCTGTGATGCCAGCACTCAGGAGACAGAGGCTACAGTGTCTCTGACTGAAATACTTGTGAACACACACAAAGGAAGAAAGAGGGAAGGGAGGGGAAGGGGAGCGAGGGAGGGGGGGAAGGAAGGCATTAACCTTAAATCTTTAAAACCATACATATGTATATAAATGTACAGAAAAAGGACCAAATGACTAACTGTAAATGGAGTTTTCATAAGATGAAGGTCACTCATGCCAGAGATAACCTGGGAAATGAAGAAGGCTGACTTTGCTCTATGTCCACACACATTCCGTGTGTGTGTGTGTATGTGTGTGTGTGTGTGTGTGTGTGTGTGCATGTGGGGGTGTGTGTCTCTGTGTGTAGGTGTGTGTGTAGGTGTGTGGGTGTCTGTGTGTGGGGGTGTGTCTGGGTCTGGGTCTGGGTGTGTGGATGAGCATATTTGAGACAGAATCTCATGTGGCCCCAGGCCTGATTTTATTATGTAGTCAAAGATGAACTTTAACCCCTGCCTCCACCCCCCAAATGTTGGAAATACAGTCTACAATTCCCTATGATTCAATGGGGGCTGAACCCAAGGCTTCATGTATGCTTAAAGTGCACTCCTCCAACTGCGTCACACCCAGCCCACCATGTTACAGAACTCTTGCCAGGCACATGTTTTTGTTTGTTTGTTTGTTTGGATTTTAAGTATTGCTCACATAATTAAAAGCTAAAACAGGCGCTCTCCTGCTATAAGTAATTCAGACCAAGGCCAACGCTGTTTGATCAGTTTCTGCCCTGGCTGTCTTGTTTCACAACAGTGCCACAGAAACAACTCCAGTATGCCTCCAGGAGACAGAACTCTGCTCCCTCTCCTTGAATGGCACCCTCTTGTCATACCGAAAGCTTTGGCCCAGCTTCCTCCTCCCCTCTGGTCTGCAACCCTGCAGAGCTATGGTCTGAGCTAGGCCAGGTACGATGCCCAACGCCTGCAATCCTGTCACGTGGGAGGCTGAAACAGGAGGATCACCACAAAGCCCAGGCTACCCTGAGCTAAAGAGCTAAAACACACATACAAGATGCAGTTCTGAGAAGATCTAGCTTTGCATCTTGCCTCTGCCTGTATCATCTGAGGTTCTGTTCTCTCATAATGTTCTCATAAGGTTCTGTTCTCTGTAACGGTGTTTGCCTACGCTTTGCAAGGAATACAGAAGGTATCCAAATATTTGTAATGGTCAAAATATGGCAGTGTTTATCATAAATTTAGGTGCACAAGAGACACTAAGTACTTGAGGTTGAACCCAGGGCCTTGCACATGCTAGGCTCCACTTGGTATGAAAAGCTCCCAGGCATGGCCCTTGTATGTTTTCTTCCCTTCCTGGTCAGGAAGCATCTGTATAGGCAGGATTAAGGGATACATCTCTGTTTTAATTTCATCTCTGGATCAATGAATGCAAGCAACATAAAAAGCAGAAACACAGCTAAGGGAACCTGGCCATCCATCCACACTGTACTTGACTCAAAACATGTTAAAAAGCAGAATTAAGAAGAAAGTAGTTTTCCTTTGATTAAAAAAAAAACAACAACAACAAAAAACCTCCCCATTAAAACTGGAGAGCACCAGTCCACTTATGGGTTCATGCAAATACTGGGCCTTACCAAAGCAAAGCTTCTGTCCCTTCCCCTCCACTGTACCTTATACCACCATAGAAGAAGACCTGGGGTGGGGTGGGGGGACTCGGTGTGAGGTGTAGGACTAGGCACACAGTAAGCATCTGAGGCTTCAAATCCCAGCAATCAGAGCCACAGAACCGGGGCCACACCCAGGCTAGCAGTTTACAGCATGGAACGGTTCTGGCTTTTATTCTCAGAATGTGTCACCTACAAACTAGTTAAACATAAAAAACCACCATTATCAGTGATAACTGGAAAGAGTCCCCAGGAAACAAAAAAGGTTTTAGCAGTTGTCCCCAGACCTCCTGTTTTTCAATGGTTTTCATTTCCTGTTCCAAACCTGTCTAAAAATCCGTCTAAAAACTGCTCGTACCAAAGTAACTGACTGCTATTTCCTGTCCTTGATGGACCATGCCAAAGGATGGACAGGAGGAGACACAAAGGGGGACACCAGTTACTCTCCCCTTCCTATACCTCTGTGTATGTTCCTGGCCCTTAATAGATATATACAGAATGAGCAGAGACACAGGGAGACAGAATCTGTGGTAGAGAGCAGAGCAAAGCCTTAACTCTTCCAGGGGCACATTTTCAGCCAATCTTATTTACAACAATAACAGTGTATGCCATCAAAAAGCTGAAAATCACCATGTTTGGGTAAAGGTGCTGCCACTCCCTGCTCATACATGAATGTAACTATTCAGTTTCTCTGACCCACATTCAGAAGGCAAGGTAGCTATGACCACTTCAGGCTTCCCTCCAACTGACTTGTTACTAACATGCCTACTGGCTGACAGATTCCAGAAAGTTGGCTGTACTGTCCAGAACAGCACCCTGCTGCTAGCTTGAACCACCGCAGGGAATCTGACAACACCCTTGAACAAGTCTCTTCCTCATCCCTAACCCAACAGCACCTGGGATTCCTGGCAGTTACAGGATAACCCTGGAAGGGTCTGGGTTGTTTCCCCTAGTTTACAATCTCTTGGTAAGAAGCACTAGATTCAAGACAGGGAGATGGCCCAGTCAAAAAAGTGCTTGCTTTGCACTCATGAGGTCCTGAGTTTGGATCCCCAGAATCCAAGTGAAAAACTAGGCATGGTGGTGAAAGAACACTTGCAATCCCATCATTGGTAAGATGGGACAGGGACAGGTGGCACTTGCTGGCCAGCTGGCCTGATCTAGTTGGTGAAATCCCAGGTCATTGAGAGACCCTGTATCAGACAAAAAGTACAAAGTGTCTGAGACAACACTCAGGTTAGCCTCTGACCTCTGACAGCATGTGTACACACAGGGAGTAGTGCACCCGTATGCATGAACGTGCGTGCATACGTATGCATATACACAGAGACTAAATGAATCAATTACTAGATTTGCCAGCACCAATTCTCATCCCACATGATGAATTCCCAAATATAACCAACTGACCTCCCCACCTCTCCGTCAATATTTTGGCCCCATTAGCAAACTGAAGGAAAGAGAATGTGCCATAAGGGCTATTGGAGCTGAATTCACAGCCTCTGTGCAGGCACGTCACTGTGATAATGGAAATCAGCAGGATGCTTGAGGTTATGCTTTAACTGAAACCGTTGGTTAAAGGAAAACTAAAGCTGATTTGGTTTAGGTGATCACAGGAGACCACACAATGAACTATCAGGAACAGACAATAGCAACTGCCACAGGAACTGCACTGGCCTCAGGGCCGAGATACCTTCTGAGACAGTGCTCTAGTCCCACAGCAGCTGGCTGGGCCTCAAGGCTCACAGCCTGTTGAGAAATAAAGGGCTGAGAGGGCAAAGGTGGACCTGAATTGTTCTAAGAAGGAATTCTGGTTTAAGCCAGTTCCCATCATCGCAGCTGACAGCACACCCAACCTCCGGTTCTCTCCTCTTTTCTCTCTCAACTCCTTGATATCTACAGAGGATGAGGAGCTGAGGGATTTCATGAGTCTAGCGAACGCAGTAAATGGCCCAGCCGAGGCAGCCCCCTCAGCTGAGGCAGCCCCCTCAGCCGAGGCTGCTCCTTCTCTGGTTTGTGATCCTGACATGTGCTCTGTTGACAAAACACCAGTGTTAGCCCACCCGGCCACCCCAGGTCTCTTCCACGAGGATTTCTGGGCTGCAGTCCAAGCAAACTCTCAGGGATGATTTGCAGTATTTCTACACTGTGGCATCAGAAGACCTGGGTACTGGCCCTGGCTCAGTCAAAGCAAAGACACTCCAGTGCTGAAAGGCCACAGCTGTGGAATTATGAAACCTGAGGACGCAGAAGCACCCAGAACACAGGTCCGAAGAAGCTCCAAGCTTCACAGTAGTCTCAAAGATGTCAGCAGCTCAGCCTTTCTATAGGGAAGGCCAGACAACCAGGAGTTCTTCGCACACAAAAGACCATTGTTCCTCATAAAAGGAAGAACTCAGGGAGGATAACCCCAAACCCACCTGTTCCTCACAGAGCTGCAGATTCAAATGCAGCTCCATGGTTGGACATAACTGGACTGGAGAGAGAGCTCGGAGGTTAAGAGCACTTGCTCTTCTTCCAGAGTCCTGTTAAGTCCCCAGCATCCATGCCAGATGGCTCACAACCATCTCTAACTCCAGCTCCAGAAAATCAGGTGCCCCTAGACAGGCATGTGTACACACGTGTACACACACACACACACACACACACACTAAAATAAATATTTTTTAAAGACATAATCTAAGAGAAGATTTTAAGAATGTGAGTCTCTAGTACTGACAACTACTTGCACATCTGAGCGCGCAGCCGCGCAGCTAACTGTGCAGCACACAGGGGCCACAGTCTTGGCCTCTGTCTTCCTCTGACTTAACCAAGATAAGCTCACCCTGGAATGTTCTCTCCAGTGACGAATGATGCCAGCATTTGGGGGTCTGGTGTACGCCCCCAAGGGCAGAATACTTCCAGGCTACTTTTGTTTGGTTTGTCTTTGTTTTGGTTTAGCCTTGGCAATCTGGCAGGCAGTCAGTTTCCAAGGGGAGCCCTGTCCATGGTGTGGATGCCCCAGGCTTGAAGTCCTTATTCATTTTTGTAAACAGAGCCCAGTTACCACAGCGACTGGTGTTGTGCACAGCTGCCTAATAGCAGAGGTCACCAGAGCTTTCCTTGGGCCCTAAGGTCTGTTCCTCTGCCTCTGGGCACAGTGATCAACGGGGGCTACTACTTCATCTAGGAGTGCCAGCCCTGAGGGCTGCAGAGCAGACTTTGACATACAAACGTCATTTTTCCCCTCTGACAGCTCTTGTCCCGGAGGCTCAGGAAGAGTAAAGGGCATAAGAAGACAGGAAACTTCCTCTCTGGGGTTTGAACAGTTCCCAGGACAGAAGGAACTTGGAGAGATGAAATTGGACCTGGGCCAAAGAAACTTCGGACAAAGGCTAACTGTGGCGCTGATTAACATACCAAAGTACATGCTGGTGTCTAGGCCACTCAGTACCTGTGGCTCCACTCAGCTCTTCTCACCCCACCCCCACCTAAACTCGTTACATAGACTACCCTTCCCCAAATTCTTATTCCTAGATAATCCTGCCATTTCAGCAAGGGAATCTCTTACCCTCTCTCTTGATTCCCTCTCTCTTGGTTCCCTTTCTTGGTCCCCTCTCTCTTGGTTTCCTCTCTCTTTGTCTCTTCCTCTCTTTGTCCCCTCTCTTGACCCCCTTTCTCTTGACCCCCTTTCTCTTGGCCCTCTCTCTCTTGGCCCCCTCTCTCTTGGCCCCCTCTCTCTTGGGCCCCTCTCTCTTGGGCCCCTCTCTCTTGGGCCCTTCTCTCTTGGGCCCCTCTCTCTTGGCCCCCTCTTTCTTGGGCCCCTCTCTCTTGGGCTCCTCTCTCTTGATGCCCTCTCGAGCTCTCTCATCCCTTCCTCTCTCACCCCCCCCCCCCTTCTCATGGCTGTCTCACTGTGCTGGCCATGTTCACTGGGCGACTCTCTCCCTGCTCTGGACCCTTCCAGATGCCTGTGACTGTACGCTCCCTCACATCTACAATAAAGACCTCCTCGACCACACCCTGGAGTGGTCCTGCTCTCACTATACACACATGTTATATGCCTTCTCCTGTCCTGGGCTAGGCAGAACCCCTCCTCCCAGCCCACAGCAGGAAGATCACCATGTTTTTCTGTCTAGCAGGAAAGACTGGCCTGGAATCTCAAGGCTTACAGTTGAGAAACCACTATTGCTGTTTGTCCCTTCCCATGGCACCTTTGAAGGCCTGGGGATCGGCTAGGCTGTGAATGTGCACTGAGTGTGTGATGGGCACAGCACCTGCAGCCTGTCCAAGTGCCCTGGGAATGTCCACCTGCAAAAATCAGCAGTTGTCACCCTCCTACCTGCAGAATGCAGCTCCTGTCCTCTAGAAACAGGCTTTCTAACAAAAACTGCTATAAAAGATGAATCACTTAGGCCAAAGAGATACCTCAGTGGGTAAACCAAGTGCTGTGCAAGAGTTAGAATTTGGATCCATGGCACCCACACAAGTGCCAGATGGGTGTGAGGCAACTGACCTGCAATCCCAACACTCAAAAGGCCATGGCAGGAGGTCCCTGAAGCAAGCCAGCTGGCTAGACTAGCCTAACCAGAAAGCTCTGAGCTCACTGGATAGGCCCTGCCTAAATATACAACACAGAGTGGTAGAACAAGAGCCGCCATCCACCTCTGGCTTCCCAATGCACATATACTCATAAACATGTATACACACACACACACACACACACACACACACACACACACACACGACTTCTTTAGAAACCAAGCCCCTTCTTTTGAGTAAAATCAAATCACCCTGACTGGGGTCCATAGATGCTACAGGACATGTCTGAACATAATAAACCCCACTTGGATGTCTTTGAGACCCATCTTCATTTGGAAAAAAACGTAGATATAATAAAATAAGTCTTTGGAAGTTGGGTGTGTAGCTCACATCTGTAATTCCAGCACTTTGGAGTTCAGCACTTCCTGAAGCAGGGAGATTACCTAGAATTCAAGGCTAGCCTGGACTATGTAGTGAGTCTGAGGATAGCCTAGACTACAAATAGATAGTGAGAATATCTACAACACATATACACACACACACTCACATACACATAAACACACATTACACTGGTACCATACTCAGAAACATGTTCATTTAAAAAATAAGTGAAATTAAGACCTGCCTTTTTCAAAAACTTTCAAAAAATTTCTGTGTTTACCAAGAGAACCAATCAGATTATTATAAAGCTGAAAATCCTCTAACTCATCCTAGTAACTCATAAACCTAAAGACATAGGCCAAACCTGCTTTGCAAATAGGATTAAATGTTCAAATCCTGGAATTCTCCACATTCTTGCCCTTATATTTTTATTATAAGCTGGAGAAAAACCAAATAGTTAAGAAGTTTGCTCAAAGGCAGACTTCAAAGACTCTCTATTAGCCTCTGTTCACATAAAGTAATGTTTCCTTTCCCTACTGAACATCGAAATAGCAGTCACAATTAATTACCTCAGTTTAAAGTACTATTAAATATAATGGCCAATTTATTTTAACAGGGGAAGGGAGGGCAGACTCTGGACAGGGGCTGGTGCATGGCACGTGCAAATCTGCTCCACTCTGTTTGGGGACAAAATGGTAAGACAAGATGCATAGGTTTTCATCAGCACACACAGTGTCAAACACTCATGCAAAATTAGAGGAAGTGTTGGGAATAGAAACTGTGGAGATCGTGGTGGACTTTACACTTTCACTAGTGGATATAGTTAATGCAATTATTCACCACCAAGAATAAACATCCAGGACAGCATTATAACTAGAAGTGCAGTTGCCTTTCTGTCCTTCCCCTGACTCTTGCCCATCACCTGTGTGCAGCCCTTCCTCACCCAGATCTCTTGTTGCTGTGTTTTTTAGGCAATCCACAGCACCCACACATACATTTGGTTTTGTATATATATATATTCTTGGCTAGATTCCAGATATGAAGAAGAGCACTTGACTTTCTTTCTCCCTAGGAACATACGATCTTGTTTAATATTTTACATTCTAAGTCCATCCATTTTCCTACAAGTTTTGTGATTTCATTTTTCTTTAGAGCTGAATAGTATTCCATTTAAATATACTCCAGATTTTCACTATCCATCCATCTGTTGATGGGCAAATAGGTTGATTCCAAATCTTTGCTAAAGTGAACAGCTGTATAGTCTTTGGGTCTGGTTAATTTTAATATGTGATTTTTTTTATGTGCAATGTTTTATAATAAAGTTTAAAAATTAAAAACTTAATATGAAAACATAAAGCATATATGCCATTTCTTCCTACGTTATCTTTTTTTGTACTTTGCATATGAATGCTGTTAAGCCTAATAAAGAAAGAGTAGCTTTTTCTAAGACCCCCGGTGTAAGAAATTCAACAGCTAAATCTCCAAGTACATGAACAGCTTAGAAAACTCAAAGTCAGGGCTAAGAATGTGTGGCTAATGATGAAGCATAAGGCTCTGGATTAAATCCTTAGTCACTACCCCCCAAATAAAGTGGAGATATTCAAAGTGAGCCTGGAGTGGTGGTGCACACCTATGATGCCAACACTTGGGGAGTGGAGGCTGGAGGATCAAGAGTTCAAGACCCACCTCAGCTACATAAGATGGGAGGAGGAGAAGGAAGGAGGAGAAAGGGAAGGGGAGGGAGGGAAAGGGGGGAGGCAGGAACTGGAAGAGAAAGGGAAGGAGGGAACAAGGGAGGAAGGGGAGGAAGGAAAGAAGGAAGGAAGGAAGGAAGGAAGGAAGGAAGGAAGGAAGGAAGATCAATCCATCATTCTATTTTCTAACTAGTGAATTTAAAGTTCTCAAAGCATTCTTTCCCAGTTTGTGGTTAAGAGGGCACCAATGTCACACTACATAAGAAAGCACACATGGAAACACAATGTCCCTCAGTAGCAGAGAACTTTGCAAACTTTACAAACAGTGAGGTCTTATTTGATGAACCAAGACAGATGGTTTACAGTCCTGTGAGTCTACATAAGGACGATAAACTTTCTAAGATCCTTTTACCTCTTTTCCACTACCCTGCTCTCAAAAACCCAAACTGACAACAGTAGTCCTGTCACCTGCCTCTTTTAAGCCCTTCACATGGGATTATATGATTATTTCTCACAACCACCCTGAGATACACAATTGTGTTAAAGAAAGTGAAAATGGAATTATATTAACTCACTCAAAGCCACGAAGCTATTGAGTCAAATGCTGAAGCCAAGGCAGGGGGCAGGCAAGCATGAAACCTGGCAGATAAGGCAAGCTGCCTCCCAGGTTCCAAAACCAAAGGGAGCTTCTCTCGGAGAAAACAATCCAGTTAGAGCCTGTGCTGTGCCAGTGAGCCCTGACCCAAACATATGTCCTCACCCTATGGAAAGTGTAGTTGCTGGTGTGGTAGGCAGACACCTGAGGCAAAGGGACCCAGAGTTCCCTAGTTACCGGCTCAGGTTCTTAACGCTTGTTACTTTGTATCGTCGTGCGCGGCTGGACTGACGCAATAACCACCTGACAGCACAGCGCACTTCTGTGTCTGTTAAGATTAGAACCCATTCTCTCTAGGAAAGCTCTGAGAAGAGAAGAAATTTTTAAAAAATTTTTCCCCAAAGTTGTATCTAATTACAGTTGTATCTCCTGAGGTCTCTTACTCTCCCCTCCAAGGGGTTCCCTTACAGTTCCAGCCTGAAGAACAGATTAGCTGACACACAAGAGAGGATGATATGTATTTTCTTGTGCTAAGTGAAGAACAGGGTTCACACTGGAGATCTATAGCTGATCTGTAATACCGCCATTTCAATACTGAATTGTAGGCCAAGCTCTGGGAGCTGCATAAGATAAACAGTTTCGAGCTGTGTGTGGTGGTGCACACCTATAATCCAAGCACCTGAGAAACAGATAGCCACAAGATGGAAACCAGTCTGGTCTACACGGCAAGCTCCAGGCCAACAGCTCTCGCCTGTTGCAAAGAGCCTCAGTCAACCTGTTAACAGAAAGCAGTTTCATCTCTTCCTTCACATCAGGAGGACACAGACAAGAACCAAACAAAGTTGAATTTTAAAGCCAAAGCATCCCAGGATTAGAATTTGAATATAAAGCCCCGCCCCCCCCTTAGGCTCATTTGCCAAGCGCTTGCATAGTGGTACTATTTAGGCAGCCTCTAGAAACTTGGGGAAGGAGACTTAGCTAGAAGTTTGTCCTTGGGATGAGTCTTTGAGGATATCTTGGCCCTCGTTTTTTTGGCCTGGCTCATTGCTTTCTATCTCTCATGAAGGAAGAACTTCTTCCTTACACACTTCTTCACCCAGCAACCAAGAGCCAAATGCTCTGCACCTACAAGGCAAACAAGCCCTTCCTCCCTAACTTGTCACCATCATACTGAAAGTTCACCCCTCCACCTGGGAAAGGACAGCCATTCAGGGGGTGTTTTGGGGAGAGGTGTCTAGAGACCAGAGCACTAACCATACTCTCTAGCTCACAGCCTTCCAGGCTCAAGAAGAAAGTCCTTAGGCCATTTGATTCCCAGCTAGCTCAGGACGCCTCAAGTTGCAAACTCGAGTCTTAGTCTACCATTAGAAAGCAAAATCCTTTTTTGCTAAATTAAGACAAAAGATGCCGTCACTTTTAGATAGTATCTGTCCAGAACTCATTTGCTTACCATCAGTAATAAGATAGGTTTTCATTAACTACGTCCCATTCAGCTTTGCAGGGTAGACCCAGAGCTAGGAGTGGAGGTTGGTTGCAGGACAACACAAGAAAGAATCTGGTGAGCCAGGAGATTTTTAAAAAAAAAAAAAAAAAAAAAAAAACTTAAGCAAAGGCTGAGAATTTCCATTAATGGGGTGTTAGAGAGATACTTTGCATAAATTTCTGGTTGAGCTAGACAAAATAAAGATTCTTTAAAATGTTAAGGTATTACTAGAGTTATACGATGTCTTATGAACATAATTATATCCAGGTCTGACTGACTTGATGATAATTCTGCTAATGAGATAAAGGGGCTGGGGAGACGCATCAGTGAGTAAGATCTGTGCTATGCACTGGACCTAAGTTTGCTTTCTGGTGCCCACAAAAGAGCACGGCATGGTGGTGCACACTTACATTCCAGTTCTTAGGGAAACAGAGAAGTAGAGACAAGAAGATTCCCTTGAACTGACTAACCAGCCAGCCCAACCTAACCAGAGAGCTCTGGCCCCAGTGACAGAGCCCCATCTCAAGGAAACAATAGCAACAACAAAATGGACACTCGTGAGAAAAACCCTTGTGTTTAACTTCAGGCCTGTGTGTGCATGCACACACACACCTATCAGAAAACACTCTGATGTCATGAGAAGATAGGACACAAATGATTGATAAGGCCTCACCAATCCTGATGGGAATAGCGTGATAGGATACAGGAAGTGGCCTGTAGGGATTTCACATAAAAAGCACCATGTTCTTAAATCTTTCAAACAATTCAACGAGACAGACACTGTTCCACCTCCATTTGGTTGACAAGAACAATGAACAAGGCCACAAGGCCATTTCATGGCCGAGCTAGGTGTGCACCTAGCCATCTGGCTCTAAGTCAATTTCCCAAAGCATTGTGCTCAGTTAACCTCTCCCCATGGGGGCAAAGAGGATCTTCCCTTTAGTCTGAGTCACATAAATATTCTAAAATATAAAATAAAACTTATGGTCTGTTGAATGGAGTTCTTTTGATACAAGAGCACCCCACATTTCTAGTCTATATGCAGTAAGTATTGAACTAGCAAACTTCATTGTACCAATGCTCAGAAAGTTGGTTTAGCTCCAAGATCAGAGGTCCAACTAGTAGCTTAGACATCAAAAGAATCTGGTGCAAGGACTGGAGAGATGGCTCAGCAGTTAAGGGCAGTGGCTGCTCTTCCGAAGGGCCTAGGTTCAATTCTCAGCACCCTTGTGGCTGTTCACAACCATCTGTAATTCCAAAATCACTAACGTGGTAAGGATTATAAGCAGTTACAACTATCTACAAGCTACACCATCTGCTTCAATACAGACATCACAAGCAACTGGTTAACCTTTGCTGAAGCAGAAGGATCACAGGCTAGACAATATGGTTAGGGTTGATCTCAAAAAGTTATTAACAAAGTGATTTATGAAAAAAGAGACTATTCACATATAATAAGCATGTATACAGCATTATAGCAGAAAAATTCTATGAAACTAGAGACTTTTAAATTTGTGATATCTATAAACTGCTGGAGCATTCAGCAATAATTCAAAGTCCCTTGTTTATTGTAGGAAAAAATCCTATCAACATTATATTTTCTACTTTTAAGGGAAGTGGCTAAAGAAATTAATTACAGGCTCCAAGCTCAGACAAGCCCTGAATCCCTGTCTTATAAATCTTACTACAGCCTACCTTCTTCACCTCTAACCCTGAACCACATTTATGTATGCTATGCATTTAATTTGTGTACATATACACACATATGTATATATACAAATACACCCATTTATGCACACACATATGTACATATACACATATAAATGCATAGCATACATAAATGTTTACAACAATAGAAACTAAACCTGAGAACTATTTAAGTACGTACTAAGTAGTTCAGAGCAAACCTCAGATACAGCACATTGTAACATAAACAGCATTGTGCATGAAAACTTCCAAAGCGCCTCTTGATTCAGAGCATAGAGTTACACTGTCCTACATCTGTGCAAATCCCTTTAATGTCCAGTTTAATGAGAGACAGCTGGGTTTCAGACCTGCTTCTGCATTCAATTTGTTATGATGCATTATTCTGCTTGAAAGACAGGAAGAAATGCGGCCTCACACAGACACATGAGTCCCTAGCTATCCTCAGGAGATTGGTTCCAGGAACTCTCACCCCACCCCCACCCCCAGCCCCACCCCCACCAGGCATGCTCAAGTTGCTTGTAAGAAGTCAGAGCTGCACGCATACCCTCCAGGTATGTTACATCACCTCTAGACTACTACAATGCCTAACACAATGTGAAAACTGTGCAAATCGTTTGTCTATTGGATTACTTGGGTAACATTGGTGAGAGGGAATGTCTCTACATCTTTGGTCTGTGTGTGTGCAATGTGCTTGATGAACTTCTGGTCTGTGCTTGGGTATCGTTAGCTGTGGATCCCGCAGGTGCAGAGGGCTGGCCGGCTAAGCTTTTGGAAGCTGTAAGTCTTAACAGTCTTGCCATGTCCTTGAGCCTGTGTCCTCTTCCATATCACATGGAACAAGCAGTCATGTTTAAGGCTTCCCAAAACCCTGCCTCTGAGTCACAGAATGAGCTTTTCCTACTCTGATGTATTAAAATCCATTGCATTCTTCCAAAATCCTGAGTCATTTTTAAAGTGAAAAAAAAAATACTAGCTTTATGAGTAAGCAGAGGAGTCTATAACGAATAAGATGAATGAATAGTATGAATAAGAGGAGTCTAACCATGTTACCAAGGTTAGCATTACCAACTAGTAAGTCTGACAAAATGCACTCTTGATCTGATGCCCGGAGAAGGGTATCGAAGTTCCATGTTATCTTTCCTGGTAAAGCATTGCTCCAACGTGGGCTGTGGGAGAGCCACAGACAAACCCTAACTAAAGCACTCCCCAGCGCTTTTCTAAAGGGTCAGAATCACGAAGAACCAAGGCCCGTGACAGACAAGAGGAATCTAAGGAAACGTGAAACCAAAAGAGACAGGAAAGGCTGGGTTGGAACAAAAACAGAGTATTTGGGAAAACAAATCAACAAATAAATACAAATAAAGTCCAAATCAATGGACTACTTTTTAAATGTTAATACGGTGTTAATAATATTGTACCAAGATTTTTTTATATAGTTTTGATTGTGGCTCTATGTTACATTACCCTAAGGCAAAGCTGAGTGAAAACAATTGGTGTTGCTCATGTAATGGTGGGGGTGTTCAGGACGGGGTCTCTCTGCGAAGCCCTGGCTGTCTTGGAACTCGCTCTGTAGACCAGGCTGGCCTTGAACTCATAGAGATCTGCCTACTTCTGCCTTCCACGTGCTAGGATTAAAGATGTGTGCCACCATTTCCTGGAACTTTTGTAATTCTTTTGTTAGATCTAAAATGATCTAAAAATATAAAGGTTTAAGAATCAACTGTTCTGTCCTGCGCTCTGAAGGTTGTTTTGATTCATGTATCATGTACCAATCTGGAAAACAACGCTTCGATGAGTTTTGCAGAATCACCAGATAAGACATCCTACTGTGCTGTATGACACGCTCATAAAGCGTCTCCATTATTCCTGTCAGAAAAGTAGCTAACTACCGAGACACTGTCACAGCCATGGTGACAGATGCAAGTTCTCCAAATAATGAGCTTTGATTGGATACACTCTTATCATTGGCAACAAATACTGCCAGTGATTTTCCTTTGAGTAAAAGATGCTTCCTGTACTTAGTCAAAACTGCATGCAACACCTGCACGACCACTGTTCCTACCTGTTCTTTCAGGAAAATGGTGGTCTACAAAAGACAGACCAGTTCAACTCACGACTCAGTTCTATATAAAGATGCCTGCTAACACGAATGTAGAGATTTCTGGGCTTCGTGAACAGCACAAATGAAGCTGGAGACTGTTTAATGCAAATGTATGATGGTAACGCACTGCCCCTTCTAACAGCATCAAAGCTGCCACCATTTTACATTCAAACCACAAATACTCCCTTTAATAAATGTGTAATAATAGTCTAACAGGGTCATTTGCTCAACATAATGAAGTCTTTAAACACCCACACTCAGAGGGTAAATCTCTATAAAAACCTTTTGGTCACAAATCCCAAAAGCTTCTCTGGAGTGAGCACAACTTCACTGAAAATTTGAGGACCTGACAAATGGGTGTAACATTCAATATTTGGATGCTGAGGCAGCTCCTAATAACTTTTAGTCCAAAATGACAAGGATTCTCATTTTAACCATGGAGAAGAGATGCTGTGACCATCAGCAGGCTTAGTCCTGAGCCTCAGCTAAACACCGTATTCCTTACAGTACACAGAGAGTTTGTAGTTCCTATAACCTAGAGCAAAGCCATTCAGAACAGCAAACTTCCTTAACAACCAGCCTTAGTTACCCGATCCTGAGCTCATGCTCCTTCTAGCCAATAGAGAATGTTAATTGCCATCATTACTAATGAAGAAAGCCTGACAGAGGGAGAAATTATAGCCCTAAATTAGGACCCTGGACCTAAGTCTAAGAAACATGTCTGAGGAATCCTGTCCAGTGTGAATACATTGACTTTTTCAAGTCTGAACTGCTGAGGGCCTAGCAGCCTCACTCACTCAGTGGTAAGGACACACACTTAGTATGCGTGAGGCCCCAGAGGGAAGTCCTAGCACACACACATGCACGTGTGCACACACTCACACAAAAGAACAGGAGAGGAAAAAACAACAAAATGACAAATGTACAGCAGGATTGTTTTTTTTAACTGGTAAAATGGAAGGGTGCATCATGTTCATGAACATAGGAACATGGCAGGCTGCAGACGCTCGGCCATTTTTGCTCTCTCTCTCTCTCTCTCTCTCTCTCTCTTTTTCTTTCTTTCTCTCTCTCTCTCTCTGAACCTGGACCCTCTCCCTACTCATGCCTACTTAAATGTAAATAACCATGGCTATTTTCTAAGATAGCTAAGTTAAAGTCTTTAAAAATAATAAAATGAAAGTCAAGTGTTAGTCACAGCATCCTCTCACAGCTTACCTGGGATGTGCTACCTGCTGATGTCACTTTCTCAAAATAAAAAGGCAATGAATCTGAAACAAACCAACCTTAAAAACAGGGAAGGGACACAGAGCTGACAGCAAAGTTCACGCTTGGGCACATGGCAAGGCCATGGATTTAACCCACATACAACACACACCCACAGCAAAGTTAGCCATTTATCAACCCAAAGGTTGCGCCTAAGCTGGAAGCTCCTCTGGGAGCGGCTGTGTCATCAAACTCCACAAAGCTACCTGGGAACCGCTTTCAAAAAGGGTTAAAAGTCCAATTCCTGGAACCTGCCAGCTGGGGTACATCCTGTGTTTTCAGGATCAGGGGGCCTCAAAGTAAACAAGTGTGAACTGAGTGTGAGCTGAGAAGCCATCCCTCACCTGCACCCCATGGAGGTGCTCATGAAAACACTCCCCTGTGGATTCCGAGCTGCATAATAAACAGAAGCAACTCCGTGGGTTCAGGGAGATCTGGAACAGCTCAGTTTGGGTCTCCAAATTTCTCATTAGTATTCTTTTCTTCCAAATCGTGTTAATAAAGTGCGAGTTAATACATTTGGTTTGGTGTCTGTGGCTACTTACTCACTTGTGTGCCCAAGCTCAGAAAGACAGATTGGGGTGTGGGATGAGGGGTTGAGGGGGGCACTGCAGCCTGTCAGTGGGAGTTAGGGCCAGGCCTGGTCTTGGAATATTTCTGAACCTGTTTTTAACCAGGGCTACAGCAGCTTTTTCACTTGCATGCACTTGGTTGGCTTTCAGAATCCACAGAACCTGGTGATTGCTGGCAAAGGCTCAGATCCCACTCATCTTTAAGGGGCAGACACAAGGACAACTGTTCTCACAGGTCTGGTGGAGCTGAGTCTTGGACTGTGATTCTGTAAGATACACCAAATACACTGCCCAAAAGAAAAAAGCACCAGCCGCTTTTCCCCCTGCATGGTCTACACTGGGTTTCCACCGGGACATGGAACTTCAAACCTAGGGATTTTTAATTTTTTCAAAGTTTTAAACATCATTTTCCTTTACACTAGGCATTTAAATTTTTTTATTTTTTGCTGACTTCCTTAAATGGGGAGGGAGGTACTAACTGACAAGGTGGGTGTTCTCTTGGGGCAGGTACTTTTGGTAAGGCAGCAGAGTAAAGGCAGAGCCTTTGCATGCTCAGTAAGTGTTCTAAACCCCTAAAAGCCAAACCATGATGCCTTTGGATATTTAACACTGTGAACCTGGACTGCTTCAAGATCAAACTGCAGCTCCTACCCACTCTGAGAGGCCCTCAGGAAGTGTTTATTTAGTTAATGAATGTTAAGTGATTGTATTTCTCTCACTAAACAGAAAGCACACACAACATCCTAAGAGTGTCTTTTGGGCAGTCTGCTTCTGCCAGGGGTCACAGAAGCTCTGTCACCCTGGAGCCTGAATAGCAAACTGGCAACTCAGGGAAGAATAAGGCCAAGAAACACAAAGAACAGCTATGCCCCTCTTGGCCCAACTCCAAAAGGCAATTGAGCCTGAAGGCCGGGGCTAATCTCTGCTGGCCTCTTTGCCAACCCTCTCTACAGGCTTTGGGTTTCCAGCATGTGCTTTGCAAATAATCTAACAATTAATTAGTGCTTTTGAATCTGTTCCCTATCATTAACAAACCACTACCAGACAGCCTTTGATAGCGTCCTCTAGAGCTAATTAAGCCTGGCAAACACAGGAGGCAGGATTGTAGGGGGCCCACCAGAGCCACACTGAGACCCAACAGGTGACAAACAGCAGAGCTGTTTCTGCCAACCACGAAGGTAGTAGGTGCTGGGGTCAGGCCCTGCTCTCCAATTATGTCACTAACAGGCCTGAAGTTCAAACAATTCTTTTAAAAGAAAGGGGTTCATTTGCTTGTTTTGTTTTTCTGTTTGACATTGTTTCTAGGGCACATTCCTGAAGAAACACACATTCCCATCACCTCTATACACCCACTGACGTCTTTATACAAAGATAAAGAGATAGAGAATATGTCCTGTGGGTGTGTGCTGAGGTATGGGGGAAGGGGATGTCTCAGCTCAGCAGGCCCATGCTGTTCCCCCTGAGGAACACTCTTTCTAGTACAGAAAAGAGTTTATGTAGGGGATGCTGAGAGGAGTTAAGAGGGTAGTAGAGTCAGAGAAAGGCGGAGAAAGAAAGAGTAGAGAAGTAGAAGTCAGCCATGAGAGGGGAAAGGGGAAGGGGCGAGACAGACGACAGAGGGGGAGCAAGATGGCAAGAGAGCAGGAGACCAAGAGAGATCAAGAGAGCAAGTGAGAGAGGAGGGGCAAGCAGTCCCTTTTATAGTGGGCCAGGCCTACCTGGCTGTTGCCAGGTAACTGTGGGGGTGGAGTTTAAACAAAATGCTAACCCCCCCCCCATGTACTTTAAGAAAATAAAAATACAGTCCATCTCTCTCTCTTTTTCTTTTTTTCTCTCTTTCCCTCTCCCTTTACCCCCTTTCTCCCTTTCTCTCCCCCTTCTCCCTCTCCCTTCCTCACTTTCTCTTTCTCCCTCTCTCTCCCTCCATCCCTCTTCTCATCCCTCCCACACAATCCAACATGTCCCCCTTCCCATAAGCACAGTCATGTGGGGAGCTTTTCTAGTCTTCATGATCTAAGGCCACCCAGAAGTCAAGCCTGCTCCATATGCCAACAAGATAAACACGTGTGAGGGAAGCCTTGAAGAAGGGGGTGGGGCCAGCAGCAGGCTAAAAGAGAAAATACTAAAGCATTCCTCCAGACTTTCCTAGTTCAGTCTCAAACACAGAAAAACTCCTCCCGGAGCTGTGGCAAGCTCAGGGTGGTACTTGGTTGTTTTAATGCCAGGAATGAGGCTTAGGAAAGCAAATCAGAACTCTTCCCTCCTCCCAAAGGCAAACCTTTGACTGACAAGCATCACAGAAGGCTACCCATATCAATGAGCTCTGAGTTTGATTGAGAGACCTGCCTAACTGAGCAAGGTAGAAGAGTGATCTCAAAGGTGGGCAGTTCCTGACATCAAACTTCAGCTTCCACATACACACTCACACACATGCAAGGCATACATACACTCGTGTATACACACACACACAAACACACACATACTTGCATACACATATGAAAATGGGGGAAAAATCCCCCTGATCATATTCTTTGGCTCAGACCTTCCAATGGCTCCATCTCCTGAACTAGAGCCATCACAGGGCCTAGGCCCTCCACTGTGCACAGCCTGGTATGACACACTGCTGCTATTCCCCCAACCCAAGCTTTCCTCACTGTCCAGTTAACTCTGACTCACCCATCCCAGCACACATCTGGTCTTCTTGCCATGACCTGAGTACTTCAGGCCAGCTCCCACCTCAAGACTTTGCCCTTTGTTCTCTCTCTCTCTCTCTCTCTCTCTCTCTCTCTCTCTCTCTCTGCTTTTCTCTCTCTCTCCCCAGAGAGCCACTTAGCTCACTTCTTTCAGCTTTCTGCACCAAGGTCAAGTCAATCAGGCCTTCCTTGGTCACATCTGTTGTCTATAGTACGAATGTGTGGATGGGTGGATGGATGGGTGAGTGGATAGATGGACGGATGCATGAATGGTTGTGGTAGAGGAATCAGGTGGGTAGGTGGATGGATAGATATATGTGCTTTTGTTTGATGAGCCTTGCACATTGAATACCTAGAGTCTATCATTGAGCCCAAATTCCAACTGTTTTTTTTTTTAATCATTATTTTTGGGTGGTATTAGGAATAAAATACAGGGCTTAGTGGAATCTAGGCAAGTTCTTTCCAACTGAACTATTCTCCTCCTCCTCTTCCTCCTCTTCTTCTTTCTCCTCCTTCTCTTCCTCTTCTTCTTCCTCCTCCTTCTCTTCCTCTTCTTCCTCTTCTCACTTCTTCTGCTTCTCCTCATCCTTCTCTTCCTTCCTCCTTCTTCCTCTTCCTCTCTTATTCTTCCTCCTCCTCCACCTCTTCCTTTCCCCCTCCTCTTCTTCTTCCTTCTCACCTCTTCCTCTTCCCCTCTTCCTTTCCCCCTCCTCTTCTTCTTCCTTCTCACCTCTTCCTCTTCCCCTCTCCTCTTTTTCTTCCTTCCATTCTTCTCTCCCCTCCTCTTCTTCCTCATCCTCTTCTTCCTTCTTGTATTTTAGACAGAGTTTCATGTAAACAAGAATGGCCTTAAACGTCTGGTCCACCCTCCACCGGTGAGGTCTGGATCACAGGCATGAAGCACTTGGATTGTTTAGTCATTCCTGGAGATTAAACCAGGGCTTTGTGTGTGCTCAGCAAGCACTCACCCCTCCAATTCAGCTTTAAATTGTTCTCCTCCCTTACCAACCTCTAGTCGCCTTGTCCTTGTCCAGTGGCGACTGGGCCCACTGAAGAGGCACGACTGTTGTTTCTGCTCTGTTTCTCCCTGCTCCAGACATGATTCATAAGATCAAGTACTTTTGTGTATGTGGGTTTTTTTTTCCCTATTCTACCTCCAACCCCTGGAATAGTGTATGAAAACAGTAAGTACTCAATAAATGCTGGCTAAATAAAGCAATTATTAGCACTTTAAGCAGTTTTACTAGGTAAAAAGAATGAGGACAAAAGCAGTGACTTCTAAGCCCTCCCTCTTTGTGCTTCAGAAGCCAGCAAAGCCCTGAGGTACAACAGGTTACTCACAGTCTAAGGACAAGACCACAGGCCTTATCTAAAACACAGTGGGTACTTGTTTAAAGTGAATGCAAAATGATGAGCAGTCCCCTTTCCATGTGAAAAGGCCCAGGGCCAGCTGCAGGCTAAGCAGCATCTGCTTCACCACACGGTACACACTGCTGCTGCATCAGGATCAGTTATCTAAGTTCCTGTGTGCACAAGGATGGCCAACTATAAACTTTTAGCCCTTATATAGCTGTCTGGGAATACACAGATAGCTGTGTCCTAGTGAGAATGTTTAATCACTGCTCATAAACAGCTGACCGTTGGTATACCAAAATAACTCAAATCATCAGAAATCCAGAAATCCAGAGCAGTGCAGCAACTACACAACCTAGGACACAGATGCAAGAGAAAGAATGCATTTGCTGAGGAGTCTAACATCCGATCTGTGGACAGTCTCACTCACTGTCCTGTTAACCAACTGCCCTTCCTATTCTGTGCATATGTCTAGTTACCCAAATTAAAAGCTATCAGTAAATTTCCCTGCAAATACATACATACATGTATATGCATAGATAAATCTTTTATTTAATAGCTATCAAAATATACCATATATAAATATATCCCATATATGAATACACATTACACATAATATATACACACACCACATATACACTACACATAATACACACACACCAAGAAAGAAAATGAGGCACATGACCTAATGGAGGACCACACAGCCCCACCCCCACCCCAAAGAAGGAAAGCCTCTCAGACATACAGCAAGGATAAAACTGGAGGGTGTTAAGTGAAATAAGCTAGGCAGGAAATGACAGATACTGCGTGATCTCACGGATCAAATACATAGAAACAAGGATCAAATACATAGAAACAGAGAGTCAGTGGTTCCTAAGGCAGAGATTGAGGGGGTGGGGACTGTAGAGAGATTAGTCAAATGATACAAAGTCTCAGGAGGAAAAGGCTTGAGAGCTCTGAAGTATCATGGTGGTTCTAAGTTAGTGATATGTGCTAAGGACCTGAATTGTTGAGGAGGGGCCAGGGGAGTGCCCCACCCAGGCAACTAAGGCTCTTGCTGCCCAACCAGACAATCTGAGTTTGACCCCTAGAACTTTCTTGGTGGAAAATGAGAATTAACTCCTGCAAGTTGTCTACAGAGCACATCAAATAGTGCACGCATGTGTGTGTGTGTGTGTGTGTGTGTGTGTGTGTGCGCACACACACACACACACACACACACATTTATCAATTTTTTAAATTTTTTTAATTGCTGAGAGAAAGTTCTAAGTGTTCTTATCATAGACACACAAAAGTGGTAAATACAGGGTCCAGCAGGATGGCTCAGTGTGTAAAGGCACTTGCTGCCAAACCTAATTATCTAAGTTCTATCTCCAGGTCCCATAGGATGGAAGGAGAGTCCTGGATTTCACAAGCTGTTACCACTGACATTCACACACCAATCATGGCCCATACACCCATACATAGTAATACACAAATTAGGCTTTTAGAAGGGAGAGGTGATTCAAATATTAAATATGCCATCTCCTAATATAAATAAATATAATATTCATGTATATAAAATGTCATATTGGAACCCACAAACATATCTTAATTGTCAATTAAAAAATAAATTGAGCATCAATGTCTTTGGGACAACATACTCTGGGTTTTTTGGCTTTGCTAGTTTTTTTTTTGGGGGGGGGGTGTTGTTGTTGTTGTTTGAGATGGTGTCATATAGTCAGCCAGCCGTAACCTTAAATTTGTCATAGTTGACCCATTTGTAACATGGGTCGATATTGGCCAAAGAGGTCATGGCAAGGACAGCAGCACTGATAAATTGAATGCCAAGATCATGCATTTTCTGTAAGGATTAAATGACCAGATCTATGTCGAATGCCCAGGAAATCAACAGGGTACAGTTAGGGAAAATGAGGTGCCGTGTGTGTGTGTGTGTGTGTGTGTGTGTGTGTGTGTGTGTGTGCGCGCGCCAAGGGGAGGAGCACTGTAACACATGTAACACATTGTGCCGTAGCTCGTCTGTGTGTTTGCGGTCTAGCTGGACTGAATCAATCTTTCGAAATCACTCAGTCACACTTTAGCAATGAAGAGGCTTAAGACTTGTGTACCTGAGGCTGCTGGGGGTTCCGACAAACTGGGAGGTGCAGACACCATCCTGAAAACAGCAGCTATGGGAGGGTCTGATGATTGGTCTGATTGGTCTGATGATTAGTTTAGACGCTCTTCAAGCTCCAGCTTGGCCCAGCTAGTATCTCAGCTAGCAGTCTGTCACCAGGACTTCAAAGCTTGCCCAGCAGGAAAGCAGTTTAGATGAAAACGATCTCTGCTTCCCTGTGGACTACACCTGGAATCCCAGGAGCATTCAAACGGAAATGAGAAGTGTGCGCAAGTTGAGCTTCCAGGAGGACGCACCTGGACACCACATCAAGGTAACAGTGAAGAAGCCCCTGGCACCACAGCAGGGGAGGCTCTGCAGAACTCACCTCAGACCTCTCCTGACCTAACATGCCTGCCATCGAATGCAGCCAAGCTGATTTCCCTAAATTCTCTCTGCATGCCTTTTTCTCATTACTAGGACTGTGGAAACAGCCCCGCTGGTCACTGGCAGACCTCAGAAGCAGCAAGCACAAGACTGGAGCTTGTGCGGCAAGTGTTGGTTTTCTGGCTTCTCAATTTCTCGATGTTAGATCACAGGATCTAGGATAAGAGGCCAGTCAACAGCCTGTGGTAATTCCTATCAAAAGACACTCTGGTTCTTACATGGTACATCTTTCAAGAACAGAGCCCTCACACCCATGATGCTATGTGATACCAAGTAAAGAAGGACAGGAGGGAAAAAATGGATGGGTTTTCCCAAACTAGTTGGTAACCTGGGTCATGGCTGCCACCTGCCTGCTCCACCTTGCTCTTCCCCAACACAAGCAGAGAGGGAAGGATTTCCACAGAAGGCCTGCCAAGCCCATGGGTGAACACACAAACCCTACTGTGCTTTACATGCTTGCTCTGCCTTATGAAAAGCCCATACAAACCAGTTTCTACCACCTTCATCCTGTCTGTTTCCCAGCAGTCTTGGTATATGACTACGAGGCCCTTTGTGTGAAATGAAAATGAAGACAACCAAGGTTATGTCTCTCTCGACAAATGGCACTCGGGTGCCTGCTCACCTGGTACTTAATCAAGCCAAGAGTTTTGTTCATTTGACATGTGGGCTCTCCTCCCAGGGGACCCCAATAGGTAAGCAATGGCCTGCATTTCACTGCTAAATACTGAGGCTCAAGTGCCAAGTTTTCCACTTGGAAGTCACAGGACTTTGCACAAGTCATTAACTAAACCGAGACTCAGTTTCTTATTTGAAGATGATCATGGGTTAGGTTGTCTTCACACACACACACACACAAACAGAAAGAGGCACAGACACACACAGACATAAACACACATATACACAAACACACACATGCACGCAGAGACATACGCATGCACACACACAACCAGCCTGTAGCCCTCCTGCCTCGAAACTGCCTATTCTCAGCTTCAGGGAGAGGATAGGAGGTGCTTAGATTCTTAGCTTAAGCAGGGTATGCCTCTTACCCCAGAGGACTGAAGGATAGCAGACCCAAAGCACAAAATGAAATCCAAGGCTTGCTCTGGTACTCAATATCCCCAGAGTCCATTCCCCTCTTCCTCTCCCAAATGAACCTTGCTTAATCCCCATAAAGTTTTCCAAGTCTTCTTGCCAGAAGACAGAGGCCACACTCAAGGAAAAACCATCATCACCTCTCAAACACCTTTCAGGCAGGGCACCATGGTTCACACCATTAATCCCAGCACTCAGGTGACAGAGGCCAGCAGATCTCTGTGAGTTTGAGGCCTGCCTGGTCTATACAGTGAGTTCCAGGACAGTCAAAACTACAAAGTAAGACTGTTTGAAAACAGTAGCAACAAAAAGAAGTCAAAAAAAAAAAAAAAAAAAAGCAAAAGCAAAAGCAAATACCCTCAACATTATCTTAGTATGGCTAAGTCTGATGCCCCTTAGCTGTGTGGCCCCTTGGGGAACAGATAGCCTTTCTGCAGTTCTGTTCCCTCACCTAAGAATTGTGGGTAATCACAGTATTCACATTGTTCTAGAAATGAAATGATGTCATATGTAAAAAGCACTGAGGGGTAGGGCTTAACATACAGTAATTACTCTATACATTTTCATCATTATCATCTTCTTGAAGTTCCACTCAGCCAGAATACCCAAAAAGCATTTATTGTAGTAAACTGAGTCTCCGTGGAGAGCTATTGAACAGGCTGGTATGTGGCCCAGTCAGTGTTTGCCTAGCATGTATGAGGTCCTAGGTTCCAACCCCAGTGTCATATAAATTGGTCATAGGGACACATGACAATAATTTCAGCACTCTAAAACCAGAGGCACGAAGATCAGATGTTCAAGGTTATCCTCAGCTGCCAGCAAACTTGAAGGATAAAGAAGGAAACTGGCATACATAGCAGAGGCAAAAACTATTTCTCCTTTATTCATTTGCCCTCACTGGGCTGCGCAAAATGATACCAGTTAATGAACTTCTATGGTTAGTGCCCAGTCAGTAAAGTGTTTGTCTTGCAAGCATGATGACCTGAATTCAAGCCCCAGACTGTCCCCAGAACCCACATTTTAAAAGCCGAGTTTAGTGGCAAATACTTGTAATCTCACCAATGTCAAGTACGGTCAGATAGGAGCCCTGGGTTCACTTGGATAGCCAGTCTACCTACTTGTTGAGTTCTGGGCCATTGAGAGACCTGTCTCAGCAAAAGGACACCAAGCCTGAGAAGAGACTCCTGTATTGTCCTCCGGCATACATACATGTGCATGGATGTTCATACTTGCACACTTGTGCACACACATATCATAAAAACAAAAGAGGCACCTGCCCCCTCTGTTTATCTACCAGGTGCCCTGTGATTCTATAAAATCTGTGGTTCAATTATATTTTCTACCTTTGCAAAGCTTTGGCTATACATGAGACTAAGTGTATATTTGGCTATACATGAGACTAAGTGTATATATTTTTTCTTCTTTTTCTCCCCCTCCCCGCCCCCTTCATGTTCTGAAAGAGAAAGAAAGGTATTTGGCAAGACTGGCTCACTATCAAAACTATCAAGGCTGCACAAGCCGTCATGCTCGCAGCTTTCCCATGAAGCCGCTCTCCGTGACATCAGTAAGAACAGAACCCCTTCGTCAAGACCCCAGGCGCAGTTCTACACCTTATCACAGCAAATGTGCTTCCTCTGGCCACTGCTTGATCCACTGTAATGTAAGACTCCTTTTTGCTGAGCATGCTGGTGTAGACCTTGAATCCAACCACTCAGAGGGCAGAGGTAGGTGAGACCCTGTGTGTTCTAGGACAGCCTGGGCAACATAGAGAGAGACGCTACCTCAAAAAAATAAATAAATAAATAAATAAATAAATAAATAAAGAGAAAGAAAGATCCATTTTAATACATACCCTCAAAGGCAGGTAACTCTTCAACAGTGACACAAAATGAAACTGCTGACAGAGAGTCACACAGACAGAGCGGGCAGCTCAAGCTCACACACTAGCATTTAAAACAACAAAAACAACAACAAAAAAAAACAATAAAAACATTAAGAACTTTCTTTCAAAATGTTTGCAGTGGTTGGGGGTAGCATTCTGAGCTCCAGTCTCACACTCTTTCTACCAACTGGCCTTCCCACAGTCTGCACAGCCCCCGTCTGTCTCCGGAAGCCTCCGTGGTCAGATGTTATCTTTCATCCACCGCACAAAATGCAAAACGTAAAAACCTGGACCCTCCATCTGTCGGCTACACAACTCTGTGTAAGCAAACTCTGTGTCTCCATAGCTCATTGTATCTCCTACAAACCAGCACACCGCAGTCAGAGTTTTGAGTGCATGAGCTCACTGAATTACTTTGTTCATTCTTATATACAATATACACCAGAGGCTGGCTCGAGTACATGTTTAGGTGGGAGCTGTTCTTGCTGAGAACTGCCAGTTTCCAGAACTGATACAATGAATTGCTTTTATATAGCTAATTACAGAACAAGTGCAAATGATGGCAAAATACAGCAAGTTAACCTTCCAAATGTATTAAATGGCCTTAGCAAAGACACCAGGATGTTGGGATGCAGGATGATATGATACATACCTCTAACTCTCCCAAGCCGCCTCACCCTTATATTCTGACAGTCTCTAGGAAACATAAGACTCCCTGCCCCTGTGTTGAAGCTGGTACTGACAGCCTACCTCTCAGACCCTCTCTCTGTGTCTTAAAACGCTCTTATTAATATATCTGAAGCAGCTGAAACTAGACACCTCCCCTCCCCAAATCTGACAATAAGAATGTTACCTCTAAATCAAAAGATCTATTTACTTTATAAGATTATTCTTTTAAAAGAATAAAAAGGCTCTTAAAGTTCTTATTTTGCTAGGAACTATAATGCCTGTAACAAAATCCGAATGGGGTTCTTTGTTGTCCGCCTTCCTCAGTAGAGGTTAGCTGGGTCCCATGCTATAACATTAGAATGTCTAGCCCCAGCCTAGTAAACTACAACATAGGCAAACATATTATGTATCAGTATGATAGTCAAATATTTTATTTAGCTAAAGAGACTGGGGGTGCAGAAAATGGGCATTCAAGAGAAGGTAAGAACATCTCAATTCAAAGGGTACATTACCGGCAGTGACCAGACAGACACTCATCAGGACAAACACAGGGATCACATGGTGGGATGTCACTGCCATCTCTCCAACAGCCTTTGGGTCTTCAGATCGAAGGCGAGCGTGGTAAGTCAGGTATAACCTTAAGATCCTTTTCTGCAATGTTCAACTTGCCTATAAAAATAAACAAATTTTAGTAAGAAAACAGTGTTGAAATTTCACAAGCGAGCACACACGTCAAATGTACAAAGTTAAATGGAGAATTTCTGAAAAGTATTGAAGGGAAAGGCAGATTACGGTGGGCAGTGACATTAACAAAGATTTTCACAGGGAGTAGTTTTTAAAGTGGTATGCTTATACTTCACATTCTAAATATGAGGCAGGGTCTCACTATGTTTCCCAGGCTAGCCCAACTTTTTCAGCTTCCCTGAATGGCTAGCATCACAGAGATGAACCAACACACTCCAGTAATCCTTGGTTCTGTGTGGAGTTTTTAAGACCATGACAGACACTCCAGACAGACATCTGTCTATCAGCAGTAACAGTGTACACTGTCAGGGACACCGGACACGCAGCTCGGAGGGCTGGCAAGCAAAAACAGTTCTTAGAGACTGAGCCTCACAATGCAAGGTTACCACTTCAATTATACTGAGAGTCGATCTGGAGATAGAAAGAAAAAATGAACAGAAAGAACAAAGCTCATATTTCAACTCTTCACCAATATTAAAAAGGAGAAAAGCCTTTGCTGCCTCTCTGCCACATAGAAGACAAACTCAGATCTAGGCCAGATGATCCAGAAGCTTCTTTCTAACTGACCCTGGTTCCTGTCTATAATTCTGTCAGAGTTGTATTGCTGTTGCTTTACTTTTGGTGTGTGTGTGTGAGTGAGTGTATGTGTGAGTCTCTTTATGTGTGTCTCTGTGTTTGTGTCTTTGTGTGTCTGTGTGTGTATCTCTGTGTATGTGTCTGTGTGTGTCTCTGTGTGTGTGTGTGTCTCTGTATGTGTGTGTGTGTCTCTGTGTGTGTCTGTGTGTGTGAATATGTGTGTGTGTCAGCATGTGTCTGTGTGTGTCTCTGTGTGTGTCTGTGTGTGTCTGTGTGTGTCTGTTTGTGTCTGTGTGTGTGTGTGTCTGTGTGTGTGTGTCTGTGTCTCTGTGTGTGTGTGTGTGTGTGTGTGTGTGTGTGTATGAGTGTGGTTCGTTTGAGGTAAGTTCTCACTATGCAGTCCTGGTAGTTCTGTACTCACTCTGTAGAACAGGCTGGCCACAAACTCACAGAGATATACCTGCCTCTGACCCCTGAGTTCTAGAATTAAAGGTGTGGCCACCATCCCGCTGAGACTTGTGATAGTTACATGTATGGGGTTTTTTTTGGGGGGGGGAGGAGTTGTTGTTTTGTTTGAGACAGTTGAAATATATGTGTGTGAGAGACAGACAGAGACAGAAAGGGAGAAAGAGAGACAGAAAGATAGAGACACTCAGAGAGACAGAGAGAGACATACAGAGAAACAGAGAGAGAGAAAGAGAGAGAGAGAGAGAGAGAGAGAGAGAGAGAGAACACACCCAGGTTTAGAACATGCCCCACAGACAATACTACACAATCAATCAATAAACGTTAGCTATTTTGATCATTACCCCATCTCTTTAAGGTCTCTCATTGATAACTGAAAAGATCAGAGTGTGGTCATTCATGTAATTCTTAGCTCGTGCCCAACAAGATTTGTTTCTTGCCACAGGGAGAAGCCAAGGTCAAGGGAGAACAAATTACCAGCGAAGTCGAGAGAAGACCTGGCGAATGGCTAGATGCTAACAAGTTAGAAAACTTATTTGAAAGCCACGAAATTTACTTCAGCTAACCCTTGGAAGCCTCACCTTTCTGTCACCATCAGATAAACGGAAATATCTGTTGGCTTAAGAACTCCACAACAATGAGGGTTTGTCTCCAGTTTTTCCTCTTCAAAAATTAGATTTCTTAAATGGGTTAATAAAGAGACTCTGAAAGAATATACCATTTCAACAAACACTAACAGAAATTTTACTAAAGCAAAAACCCATAAGGAGCACTCAGAAGATGGTTTACAGGAGGATTCTTATGGAGCAAATAACCACAGGCAGCACAAGACGCGTGTCACCTCTGCTCACATCTGCACGGGGCCCATGGGGCTACGTTGCAATAATCCAGGAGCTTACACCAGTTCTGAAGGATCCGTGGAAAGAAAGGCAAATGGTTCTATTAAAAATACAGCCTGCAAATTGCTGACAAGAATATTGGGCAATTATATAATTATTATATAATCGAGCCAAGTTAAACAATTTGATGCCCAAAGGCAAACCACAGCAAGTTCACTCCGGATTTGGAGACAACTCTGAGGAAGTGGGAGACAAGTTGAAACTCCACACAGCTGTGGTGAACAAAGACGGAGCTTCTTTGAGCTGAAACCCCTCTTGATGAGAACTTGTTCGAAAAGAAAGCAAACTGCAAGGGGTTTTTGTCTAATCTCCCCAGTGTGCTGACAGAGTTCTAGGACCTGGGAGGATAGAAAGGGAACCCTGGGGATCCCACCTGGCTGATCTCTAGCCAAGACTACAGACCAGAGCTTCTGCATGACTCAGGAATTCAGCCCCTCAGCAGAATGCTGGGTGGAGCCAGGCTTCCATAATTTGTAGCTCTGAAATAAAACCAGAAGACACAACCTCCTCTTTTTCTGTGAGGTTCTGTCATGTTCATTTAGCAAAAGACCAGGGCCTGCTGACCTTCCTTGACATCATCGAATTTCTTTGGGCTCAAGAGCTGTATGAGTGCATGAATAGGTCCACTGAAACCCTGGGACAACTTGGAGACTACTGTAGAGTGGTCTCCTTGCTCACCGTCCAAAGCTTCAAAGCAGTGTGCTCCACAGAGAAGGGTTGTGAGCTTTTAGCACCACAGATTAACAGAAGAAAATAGAGAGAGAGAGTCACAGATTAAAAACAAAGAAGAATGTGCAGCTAAGTCTGTTGATTTCGGAGCATGCTGTGTTTACTTCTGAAACCATTAATCGGAGCTGGCTGCTGTACATTCCTGAGATCCAGCAAAGCACTTGGGTAAATACGGGGATTAGCTGAGGAAAGCCTACTCAACTGAATCCTTGACAGCACCACGAATCTAGACCCATGATCAAAAGGAGCTGCTTAGAAAAGCCTAGACTAAGGAAGGAGTATGCGTGTGTATGCGTCTGTCTGTCTGTGTCTGTCTGTATTTGTGTATATGTGTGTATGTACATTTGTGTGTGTGTGTGCATGTGTATATGCCCCTCTGTGTGGGTGGTGTGTGTCTGTCCGTGTGTGGTGTGTGTGCATCTGTCAATCTGTATGCGTGGTATGTGTGTATGTGTGCCTGTGTGTACCTGTGTATATGTATATGTGTGTTTATGTATATTTATTTGTGTGTGTGCATCTGTCCATCTGTGTGTGTGTGGTGTGTCTCTCTGTGTGTGATGTGTGTCTGTCTATCTGTATCTATGTATATGTATGTGTATGTGTATGTGTATATTTGTGTGGGTGTATGGGGGCATGGATGACACCATGTACATGTGTGATGGAGCAGCCCATGCAGAGGTCAGAAAACAACTTTGTGAAGTCATTTCTTTTCCAGCTCTGAGTCAATACTAAGAATCTAACTCAGTCATCATGTGTAGGCTGTGTACAGCAAGCACTTTTACTGTTAGACCATCTTGGTGGCCCAGGAGATTTCGTTTGTTTTATAAAAAGAAAATACTGTTTTTAGAGGGAAATGTGGCAAAATGGATGTCTGGTGGCCAGGAAGAAAAAAATGTTACTAGCTATTCTTAAGATGGCGAACATATCTGGCTAAGTACAGGACACTTTTCAAAGTGAGGGATAATTCACAATTAACTTGTCACTGCTCAATCACTCAGTTAGGAAGTCAGTCTTTACATACTTGAAAACTTGAAATACACAAATGACTGCCTAAAGTCAGCTAGCTGGGGAGTGACTGTGGCCAAAGAATGGTATAGGAAAATGTATAAAGGTTATTTCAAAACAACTATTATTTTGGACCAGAGAGATGACGTGGCATACTGTGGCATACAAGCACTTGCACAAATGATAATGATGATGATGATAATAATAATTTAAATCATAAAAAGAAAACCATACTTTATACAACTGATCTCTATTAATTTTAAAAGTTTTTTTAAATTAGCATAAGTAACTTTTGAAGTTGGAAGCATTTGATTTTACGAATGAAGTGGGGCCCCAAACCCCAAGATGAATGCTTGCCCAAAATAAAACAGTAAGGTCAGGACTAGAGACAAGGTCTTCTCTATGCCCACTGCTCTGAGCAGCACCACTACTCTGTGGCTACGAGCAGGCTGCCATTCTCTCCCCTCTGACATTCAATCTCTGAAACAGAATGGCAAGGCCTACCGGGCTGCTGGCAAATGCTGACATGAACCCTACACAAAACTCTACCTACTGTAACTAGGGCTTGAATCTGGACCATGGGGGCAGCTGTGATAAACAGGCAGCCCGACAAGGACAGATTCTGGAGCTTTTCACAGCAAGGACACAGACCTGTGAGGTGAGGTCTCCTGACGCTGACAGGAATCAGACCTGCAGTTAGATCATTTGAAGATCTTGTTCTCCTGAGGGCAGGAGAACAGGAGAGCTGACTCTGTCCCCTGCCAATGGTGGCTCTAAGTGGCCTAGGCAGAGCAGTGCTGGAAAGCTTACCCCAGCTGTGCAGATAAGGAAGAGCTACCATACTAACCAGCTCAGCTGCCACCCAGGCCCACATCCAGGGCTCTGAAACTCTGAATTGGCCCACCCAACAATCTGTATCATCTGCAAACTGTTGAGATGCTTAAAAGTGCCCGTCCTGCTGATCCAAAGCTGTGGGATCTTCACAACACAGGACAACAACAGGATAACCAGGAGTCTCGGTGAGAATCCAGCATTGATGATGTCACTGAAGCCAGAGATCTCACACCAGACCAGTAACTCATGGCAATGAGCATTTGCAAGTCAAGATGTGTGGACAGAGGTACACTGCGGGACACACTGACACACCGCAGCTTCCACAGTGGGATGCCTTCTATGCTTGTTTGCTTGTGTATATGTCTTTTATTGGGGGCGGGGTGTTGCAAGAGCAAAAGGCTGATATGAGGGGCTGGGGAGATGAACAGGACTGGGGTGCATGATGGGAAACTCACAAAGAATCAATAAAAGGTTTTTAAAAAGTGTGCTCATCTATGCCCAGCAAGGTCTTTTAAATTTTTTATTTTATTTATTATCAGTGTGCCTGTTTTATGTGTCTATCTGTGTGCATGTGTATATGTACATGCATGTGTGGTGTTCATGTTATGTGTGTGCATGTGTGTGTGCAGTGTGAATGTTGTATGTGCACGTGTGTGTGTATGCATGTGTGGTGTGTATATGTGTGCATGTGTGTGTGTGTGTGGTATGCATGTTGTGTGTATGCATAATATGTGTGCAAGCATGTGAGTATATATGCATGCATGTGTGCATGTGTGTGTGGTGTGCATGTTATATGTGCATGTGTGCATGTGTATGTGTGGTGTGCATGTTGTATATGCATGTGTGTGCATGCATGTGAGTAGTATACATGCGCATGTGTGTGTGGTGTGCATGTTGTGTGTGTGCATATATGTGCATGCATGTGTGTACATGTGTGTTCATGTGTGATACTGCACTCACTCATGCAACAGTCAGAGCACACCTTGCAGAGTCAGCTCTCCTCTTCCACCATAGGTCCCAAGGATTGAACACGGGTTGTCAGTAGTCATGCTTACTGGCTGAGAGAACTCACGGGCACTGATATGGTGAGTGGAATTACAACTGTCGTGATTGGGGATGAGGTGTGGTTCAGTTGGCACAGTGCTTGTGTACTATACATAAAGTCCTACGTTCCATACTTACACATAAAGCAGGCATCCTGGTTCATGCCTTAAATCACAGAAGCAGAGGCAGAAGGATCAAGAAGTTCAATGTTATCTGTTGCTACGTAGCAAGTTCCAGGCCAGCCTGGGCTATATGCAACCATTCCTAATATTATCAAAGAAGAAAAATCAACCTTGCCTGAGCTTCAGTAATAAGTTATTCCTGAGTTTCTGATGGCTTAGAAATGAACAGATCTGGCAAATGGCTCAGCAGGGGAAAGTACATACATGTTGTACAAACCCAGAGACCTGAATTCAATCCCTGGAACTCACAGTAAAAGGAGAGAGCTGACGCATAGAAGTTGTCCTTTAACCTCCCACATGAGTGTCATGACACAGCCATGCCCGAGGTCACATGCACAAACTCAAGCGCACACGCTCAGACACACACACAAATTAAAATTTTTAAGTGTTTCAACTTTGTCAGTTAGGTGATTTTCTTATCTTGTGATAAATACTCAGGTTTGAAAACGGTTCAGTGCAGCTGACAGCACTGTTCTGACTGCTATTCAATGCTTTACTGGGGAAAGCAGTGTGGATTGCAACATCAGATGATAGCGTCACATCCAGGGAGGGGGACACAGAGCTGTAGTTGCAGTGTCTGGTAACACTTGAATGCCCTTTAGACCTGTATGCAGATGCCTACAGGAGCTACTGCCAGCCCTGCTCCACACAGAGAGGCTGGATCATTCAGGCCCCCAGAGATGGGGAGAGGATTTAGATAAGAAATCTCTGGTATCATATCTAAGTACAGTTGATATTCAGCAAATATTTACTACTACTGTGTGCCAGGCACCAGCCAAGGTGCCAAGGGTGTGGCAATAATGAAAAGGGACCAAACCTCTGCCTTTGTTTGACAATATGAAAGCAGTGTCATTTGCTACTTGAGACAAGACATTTCTTCTGGAGCGTCCTTTCTTCTGCCAACAGACCTCTATGCACCGTTTGCACTGCACCGGGTAATAGAAATGTAGTAGGCAAACAAGACACTTGCACTTTATGCTTCTGGGTTTACATTCTGGCAAGACAGGCACATAGTCACAAATACAGAATTACATGGTGTGGTAAGAAGTCCAAGGGAGTGTTCTTAGGAGAATCACATCCTAAAATGTCAGGCACGGAGAAACCCTGGTGAGTCGTCATTACCTCTGTTTTTTGATAAAATACTGTGGTCAAAGCTACTACTTAAGGGAGAAAGGTCCACTTTAGCTCATCATTCCAAGTTGTAGTTCCTCGTGGTCAAAGGGTCATGAACTTGAAGCAGCCGGTCACGTCACATCCACAGTTAAGAGCTGAGAGGACCAAGTGAAAACTTGGCTTGTCTTGGCTTGCCTTTTCAGTGCTTATACTGTTGGGGGTCTGGGTATGACATAGTGCTCTCCAAATTCAGGGTGGGTCTTCCCACCTGAGCAGGTGCTGCAGGGGAGTGAGAGGTCAGGTGACTAGGGACCAGGAGCCAGGGGTTCACAGGGCTGTGGGCTGGGTCATGTGGAGGGAGAGAGATGGACGCTTCAGCTTGTCTGTGTTAAGTGCTAACAACTGAAAGGCTGCAGAACCCCAAGTTTCTGCTGATGTCTCCAGGTCAGACCCACTCCTGAGCCAGGGGTCTAATCAGGCACACCTAGGGTTTCAAGAATGTAGTGGGGTTCAGTCTCAAGGAAATCAAAAGTGCTAGGGCCAGTGTCGCTGTTCTTAACCTGGAGAGAGGGTAAGGTAGGTGGGAAAGTCTCCATGTAGCTCCCAATGGCCTAGAACTTCTGGAAAAGCCAAGGATGATCTTGAACTTCTGATGCTCTGCTTCTGCTTCTCAAGTGCGAGAACGGGATCTCTAAGGGAACCGGATGCCCATAGGGGAGTCAGAGACTGAGGCTCAGCCTTTAGGAGGCTCTCCTGCCTCTGGTCTCCAGAGGCACCTTTACTCTGGAGCACATACCCACACAGGAATGTGCACATACACATAAACTTAAAATCAAAATAAAAGAATGCTTTTAAAGAATGCTTTCAAGATAAGATGTGAGTCTTGAGTCAACAAGATAGCTCGACAGGTAAAGCTGCATCTACACAGTCTAATGGCCTGAATTTGATCCCACAAGGTAGCAGGGAGGGAACAACTCCTCAGAGTGCCCTCTGACCTCCACATGGCTGCTATGGGCATGCTTGCACACACACACACACACACACACACACACACACACACACACTAAATAAATAAATAAATAAATAAGTAAATAAATAAATAAATAAATAAATAAAAGTCTTGAGCCAGGCATGATGGGTGACATCTGTAATCATGACACTCAAGAGATGATCCAGCAAAACTCACACAAATTCAAGCCCAGCCTGATCTACACCACAGTTTCCAGGCCAGCAAGAGCTATACAAGGTGATGTTTTCTCAAAACCAGAAAAAAAGAGACAGGAGCCCTTGCAACCTTCGTAACTTCTTGCAAAGCTGTTTCCAACAGAGAGGCTGCTGCCTGCGAACCACTGGCTAAGGTCAGGGTCTGGCTGCACCCCTCCTCTTCCACCTGCTGGATCCCAGATCTGCAGAGGTTTACGCCAGAGACTGTGGAATTCAGCCTGGCAGGGCCAGCAAGACAACCAAACTATTCAGCTTGGGGAGCCAGGTGTCATCGAGAGACTTTTAGTCATGAAGCTGCAAGGATTCCAGCAGGGTTCTGTGGAATAAACTGTGACAGGAGTGAGCCCTCTAGGTAGCCTTCTGCTGGGATAAAACACTGACTAAAAGCAACTTGGGAAGGAATCAGTTTATTGGACTTTCAGGTTTCAGTCTATCACGGAGGCAAACAAGGCAGGAGCTTAAGGCAGGAGATTGAACACTGCAGGAGATTGAACACTGCTTCCCGGCTTGCTCGCCATGGCTTCCTTGGCTTGCTTTCTTATACAACCCAGGCCTACTGCTCAAGGATGCTGCCATTCTTCATAGGATGGTCCCTTCCACATCACTGTCAATAGAAAAAGTGCACACAGACACATCTCTTCCCAGGTGTGGTAGTTTGAATAGGATTGGCCGCTATAGGCTCATATATTTGAATGCTTAGTCATCAGGGACTAGCACAATTTGATTAGAAGGATTGGGAGGTGTGGCCTTGTTGGAGGAAGTATGTCACTTTGAGGTTTCTTAGAAACATTTGAAATGGGCTTTGAAGTTTCAAAAGCCCATGCCAGGCCCAGACTTTTCTCCTTATCTCTCTCTCTTGGCCTGTGAATCAGGATGTGCTCTCAGCTGCTCCAGGATCACATGTACCACCATGCTCCTGCCATGTTTATAAAATTTGCCTTGGTCATGGCATTTCTTCACAGCAATAAGACCCTGACAGAGACACCCGGTGCTCCGGTCTGTATCAGGCTAACTAAAACCAGCCAGCAGAAGAGGCTAGCTCAGTGATGGCGCCTGTGCCTATAGCATGCTTAAGACCCTGGGCTAGATTGTTAGCACTTTGAAAAGAAAACAAGACACCATTGTATACATTACAACAGGAAGTTTATGGATGGTCAGGAATTTGTTAGAACGTTTTTTAGAAACAAATGACAGGCAAACAAGAGGCAGATACAAGGAAGAACCCTGAGCACGCTAGAGCGCAGGAGGCAAGAACTCTGTCACCCAAAGGCCTTCTAGGCCTTCATTTGTTCATCTTTAATATAAATAGATTAAAAATTGTTTTTCTTCTACACCTTCCACACAATTGTCATCCAAACTGACAGTGATGAGAGTCTCTCACAGTAAAGGAGCTACCCATCCATTCCTGTGGAAGCTTCAGATGCCTCCCTGTGCAAGGGCTAGCAGGAACTGAGAAAAAACAGAACACACAGGAAAACATTCAACTTCACAACACACAGGTAAAGACAGAGAGATTCACATAAGTTTAGATTCGCCTTTTCTTTTTTATTAAAACCTGCCATTTTGTGCTACTCTTCAAAGTCTGAGACCTCTATTCATTTCTCTCTCCCCTGTCCTAAAACCCACTTATGATTAATCCTGGCCTTGATGGTCCTTGTGTATTGTGTTCCATGTCACCTTCTCTGAGCCAACTGAGGATGTTAGAGGCGGGTGGTATCTACCTCATTCTCTTACAGAAAGGCAAACCAGGAATTCAGAAGACTCCATGACTGGCCCTCTATTTCCTTCCTCCCAAGCTGTGTTCTAACTGCTGTGACTGTTCAAATATGCATACCTTATCCCCTCCCTAGGAGAATTCAGCACCTTGCTTTTGCCTCTGACACCATACAGCATCTCAGTGACCAGCTACAGAGCACCTGCTGTATGCTCCATGATTTCTCATTTAATCCTCTCAACCACCCACAGAGATGGATGCTTCCTTTAAGTTGCTAAGCAACCCCAAGGCCACCAGCTAAGAAGCCCTGAACCAGAATTTGAGCCCAAGTCTGTCTAATTCCACAGTCCATGCTCTTAGCCACTATAAACAGGGGCTCTGCCAGAAACAGCTAACAACCAAGGGGAAAAAAATAGAAAAAGAATAGAAAGGAGCTTGCACATTCCTACATCACTGTGGGCATTGCTTGTGACAAGGGGACAGCTCCTAGCTGATGCGGGCTGACCCAGGGACAAATTACTTTGTTTTGAAATCAGTATGGCAAAGTCAGCAATTGTATGTCCCTTCATTAATTAACGCAACAAAAATTTAGAAGTAACTATTGTGTGTTGGATACTCCAGGAGCTAACATAGGTTAGCGGCTTCAGCTCATCCTTGTTGTCATGCAGTCTGGCTTCTAGTGGGGAAATAGGAAAACAGAGCAGGTTTGGTGATGCTGAGTTTGTGCTAGATGAGTCAAGGAAGACCTCCCAGGTGAGGTAACATTTAAGCGGAGGAGAGAGAAACACTGTAACAAGAAAAAGCTAGCCAGGTGGTAAAAGAAGCAGATGTGAAGGCCCCAAATGAAGTCATGCATGGGACCATGAAGCAGACCACAGTAGACAATGTAGTGGAAAGTGTCCCCTCTACCCCTGGAGATCAGGGTCCAAACCTGACCTGTAGGTAGGGGTGTTGATTCTAAGTCTCTCCCAGAGCTGCTATGAGGAATGAATGAATGAATGAATAAATAAATAAATAAATAAATAAAATGCTGTTAGTTGCCTAGAACCTCCTTCAACTAGTCACTGGTAGCTCTATCGTTTTACTTCATATCATATATGATATAAAATATATCATATTGACATATATATCATTTATTTCTAACATGATCATCTTTAATCCGAGGGTTAAATTATACTGCTAGTTTTATAATGGCTTCCTTTATTTATATTGGATTTCCTGTCCTAAGAAGACCAAATTGCTATTATCTCAATAGACAGGAGGTACCATGACTCTGGTCACACGCTTTTACCCACATACCCTGGGCCCCCAAACCTGACTCTTCAGCAGGAAAACATTCCTGAGCCCTAGGATTAAGTTACTGGTCCCTGCAGTTCCCACCCATCACTAGCATCACAGGCAGAAGCAGAAACTAGCCTCACCAACAGTCCGTGAATCAGAGATGGTTAAAAGTTCACTTCATCTTAAAGATAGGCTGCAGCTGAGATGGCTCAGTGGGTAGGGATGCCTAGCCTGCCAACCTGAGCTGGATCCCAGAGCCCACATGATAGGAGAAAATGGACTTTTACAAAGTTGCCTTCTGACCCCCATATGTGCACATGTGTGCACACACACAAATAAAACATAATAAAAATTAATCTTTAAGTCTCTGAGATGGAGAGATGATGGCTCAGCAGTTAAGAGCACTGACTGCTCTTCTGGAGGTCTTAAATTCAAATCCCAGGAACCACATGGTGGCTTACAACCATCTGTAATGAGATCTGATGCCCTCTTATGGGTGTCTGAAGACAGCTACAGCGTACTTACATATAATAAATAAATAAAAACCTTTGGGCCAGAGTGAGCAGGGCTGGAGCAAGAAGGAGAAGGGAAGGGGGAAAATATTCCTAACTAAGATGGTAAAACTGGGTATGATGGTGACACCTGTAATCCCAGCACATAGGAGGTAGGTGCAAGAGGGTCTTGAGTTTGAGGCTAGCCTGAACTACATGAGACCATCTCAAAATAATAAATAATTAAATAAAGATAGTAATTTAACTTCCTCCCATGTCCCTCTGGCCTGAAGTGGAACATTTCTTTTCAAAAAAAAATAGGACAAAGAAGAAGGAAAAAAAAAACCATTCAAGAGATAAGAGGTCTGGCAGACTCCAGACTGTTGTAGCACGTGTCCTAAGCAGGACAGGTCTGGAAGGTTCAGTGAGCTGCCAACAGAATGAGCTCAGAGCCAAAGGAGGATGTCGGGGCACAGTAAGAGCTGCCTTCTGCTCTACAGGCCCTCTCCCCAAACCCCTTCCTCTGCTGCTGGATTTATTTTTCATCTTTTTAGCAGGATGGGTTAAAGGGTAAACCACAGGCAGAGAGAAACCACAACAAGCCCATGCCTGCTGAAGGTAAACTGGGAATCTCCCAAACCACTTGGAAGGCTGGGAGAGTTGCCAGGGTCCCAGCCCAACTTGTCTTCAATGAGGCTGTGAAAATTCAGATTCTCCACCTCCTTGCAGAAGAGACACCTGAGTGTGTGCTTAACTGAAGCTATCGAAACCTCCCAGGTCCCGCTTCTGATTCATGTACTCATTCTACAAACACTACAGTTCCAAGGGACCTGCTCCACACCAGCCGCTGCCTCCAATGCGGGGATAAAACAAGGCACAAAATGTGCATCCCTGCCCTGGGAGCCCCGGGGATAGCATAAGCATGACACATAACTGTATGTCAGGTGGCACTAAACGGAGAAGAAAAGAAAGCACACACGGGAGTCTTGTTTCTTTGTTTTGACTAAGGATCAACAGGAAGTGAGCTTCAGATATTTGGAAGAACAGAATATTCCCCAAAAGACTGATTTATTAAAGGCATTATGTGGAGTGGTAAAACCTTCAGGAGGCAGGTTACAGAGAGAGGCCTTTAGGCCATTGAGGACAGGCCCTTAAAGAGGAGGTGAGACCCCAGCCTTTTCTCTTCCTGCCTAGACATGAAGTGCACAATCTTGCTCTGTCACGCTTCCCACCACAAGTGCTGCATTACCTCAGGCCCCCACAACAGGGACAATTCTGAACAAGACCCTCCAAAACAGTGAGCCAAGAGCAACCTTTTCTCTTTATAAGCTAATGATCCCAGATATTTTCTTATGGTGATGAAAAGCTGAATGAAGCCCTCAATTTTAATCAAGGATAGTCCACAGGAAGGAAAAGGTTCTCGTGAGCTAGCAAGAAAAGTCATTTCTGAGAGGGACCATATGAGGCTTCAGCAGAAGAGCTTATGACAGGTGTGGTAGTTTGCATATGCTTGGCCCAGAGAGAGGAACTATTATGTGATGTGGCCTTGTTGGAGGAAGTGTGTCACTGTGGAGGTGGGCTTTGAGACCCTCCTAGCTGCTTGCAGGACAGTCTTTTCTTGTTTGCCTTCGGAGGCAGTTGTAGAACCCTCAGCTCCTCCAGCACCATGCCTGCCTGAATTCTGCCATGCTTCCCACCATGACAATAATGGACTGAACCTCAGAACCTGTAAGACAGCCCCAATTAAATGTTGTCCTTATAAGAGTTGCCTTGGTCATGGTATCTGTCCACAGAGTAAAACTTTAATTAAGATAACAGAGGAGGCTGGAAGGAAGGATGTGAGCACACACGGAACACTTGGGAAACCAGAGCCACCTCAGGGGAACACACTGAGGTTCAAGAGAAGCAGAGGGAAAATGGCTGAAGTTTTAACGGTCATAAAGTCCACGCTAAGGAGAACAGAGTCACAAATCTGCAAGATCCAAGAGACACACAGTGAGATGTGCTTTCAAAGGTACCAGTGACCATGGGTGAGAACTTGGGGAAAGATGCAGAAGCCACAAAAAAAAACAGCTGGAAGATGATGGGAATAGTTCAGGTTCTGGGAAGACCTGGGAGGAAAGGGGAGGATGGTATCTGCAGAGATGTGCCTGTTAGATATTCACAACATTCAAGTGGCAGGCAAGGCTTTCCCTGCTGTGGGCTCCCTTTGTAAACTTCGTATAGTTTGTAAATTTTGTATACTTTGTAAACTGTATAAACCCTCAAGAAAGAAAAGTGGCCAGGGCCCCTCCTGAGGAGCCCCAGCAGCTAGGCCCCTCCCCTCCTCACTGTCATAACTGTCACAAAGGTTATCTCCAAACCCTCAACAGGACCCTCCCTGGGGTTATACTAATTTAGGTGAAAAGTCTAAACAAAAGCCACCAATCCCTGAATAGGAAAACCCACCAAGCCCTGAGCACAATACCCTACGAATCCCTGAGCAGGAAAGCCCACCAATCCCTGAGCTCCCCCAAGCTCAGGACTTGAAATCCCACCAATCATTACCCTGGAAATCTCTACCCTAAAAGGCTCCACCCCACAAAAGCCCCTATAAAAGCATTGTACTTTGTCCAATATCCTGCTTCTGTCTGTTCCCTCCCAGGATCACAAGCAGCCAGTCTTGGATTCGTCCCTCCATACCCTAGACCTTCCAATAAATCTCTTTTATGAGATTTGCTACCTGATGTGATTCTCTCATCAGAAGAAGACAAGCAATAAAGAAAAGAAGAGAAGCAAAGAGACAGAGCAGACTGAGGCCCCTGAGCTCCTCTGCTCAGCTAGGGATACCCTCCCTTCCCAGGGAGCCACAGAGCCTCTGCTGAGGAGGTTTCCTCTCCAAGCTCTGTGGTTGCTAAGCTCCCATGTCTCAGGATGCCCTTCCCTTGGGACGCTGTCCCAACTCAGAGCTATCTAGTTCCTGGCCTTCCAAGTCCCGGGACACCTTCCCATCCAAGCAGAAAGACCAACAGCGCTGAGCTCAGACCACATCGATGGACAGGGGAACAGCAGTGAGGACGACATAAAAAGTGAAGAGAACCATGGGCCGCAGAGTATATAGTGTGTTAGAAAGTAGGCCTAATTTAATGGGAAGACCTCTTTGAACCACAGGAGGGTGTCTACAGACTGCCATGAATATGACTCTAAAATAGACAATTACAGGTTTGTAGAATGGATATGGTCATTGACTACATGTAGGCTGAGAAGAAAGTGTTAACAGTGTGGATGTCCTCACCAGAACCTGAAATTTACTCTCCTTTATGAAGGAGCCAGAAGACAGAGCTGGACCCAGCTGAGGTAACTGGAGGCAAGGCCATCGTGAGATGGCAATTAAGGCTTAGTGGTGTCATGAGGCTAGGGCCCTGAGGAGAGGCACCTGAGCTAGGATGCTGTCTCCCCTTATGCTATGTGGGGACTCCACAGAGCCCCTCCACCACCACCAGCAGCAAGTACCTCACCAGCTCAGTCTCCCGGCCTTTATTCTGTATAAGTCACTCAGTCTTGGCTATTTTGTGGTAGCAACAGAAAATGGACTAACATAAATGGCAACAAACAGAGACTTGATATTGAACAGGAAGCTGCAGAGAGGTCAGGAACTCAACAGAGAAGACAGAGCTAGTTTTGAGAAGATTGTAGGAATAGAACGCGGACAGAAGGAAGCAGCAGGTCGGGAGGACTTTGTTCACCCTCTGTTGGGAAGGTTAAGATGAGAAACATGCTGAGTGTGAGCGGCTGGGAAGAGAAACGAGGCTTCTTAGACACCCGAGTCTCCAGGACCCACGAATCCTGCGGCCAGCAGCAGGCACTTCAAAAGGCTAGCTGGGATGTAGCTCAGGTGGTAGAGCACTTGCCACGCATGATCAAAGCCCTTGGTTCAAGCCCCAGCACTGCATAAACCAAACACGATAGGGCTTATAATCCCAACTCCTGAGACCATCAGAACTTTAAGGTCACCCTTAAAACTATGAGTTTGAGGCCAGCCTGGGCACCTGACATCCCATATTTGGAAAGAAAGAAAGAAAAAGCTAGCTGTTTCTGTATGTCACCCAGCTGCCTACACATCTTGCCTCCAACATCCTCCCACAGAGTCTAGAACACCGCTGAGCCTAGACACCACAGTTGCATGGAAAGCATGGGAAGGTGTGAGGAAAGAGTGGGGTATCTTGCACCCCACTGTGGCACTGTGAAAGTGAGGAAAGCTTTGTCACATACACCAGCTGGGTCCCAGAACCATCTTCCCTTTAGCACCACCAAAAGCTGACTAGCTGCTGGCTCTTCTGGTCTTTGTGAAACATAAAGACCAAAATTTCAACCCTAAAATTGCTTCTAATCTCCAATACAAAGCATTTGAGGGGCATCTGGAAGCCAGCAGAAAAACTGGTAGATTCTTTAAGGCTCATATCGATGGTTCTTTGTCCTTCCCCTCTTCAGAACAGCAACCCTCTCCCAGATGATCGTTTTTCTTGGCTTAGTTTCATGTGTGCCTGCATGTGATATGCATAATTGGAGTCAGGCTGCTTTCCCTGGCCTTTGGAGAACAGTATCTTTTGGATCCTAAGAGTTGCCAGCT
>JANHMN010000028.1:1472837-1490337 GCA_030674055.1 Rhabdomys pumilio | reverse complement strand
CCTCAAGCATTTTTGATGAGGGAATTCAAACTGAATTAAAATATACATGTCTGCAGAATGCACAGCTGTATAAAGGGGACTTGATATAATGAGCTCAGATTACCTTACACTTGGAAGATGTTAATGAAAGATAATGATGACAGTACTGAATCTGTCAACCTCCCCAAGAATGAGTTCTTACATTCAGACAATGGGAGGGGGTGTCATTACAAAAGGATTTGCAAATGAATCTCTTTGGGTTGCCAGTTCCCCTAAACAACCTAAAATGCTATTCAAACAACACAAAATCTTACATACATACCTCTCAAGGAAAGCAAACTAGAAAAAAAAAAAAAAAAAGAGGAGACCCCATGAGTTGTATTTAAATATTTACCAAGTCACCACAAGTTCTAGACACACATTTAACATTCAGGCCCTGAACACAAGATCATCCCATTTTTAAACAGTTGAAATTAAAGGGAAAACTCAGAAAGCAACTTAGTTACTGTACTAAATAAAGCTACAATATTTTCCGTTTCTGAAATACATGCTACACACAGTACAAACAGGTTTAGATGTCAGCAGGACATCAATAATATGCTGTGCGCCCCCTGCTGGCTAATGTTAAAAATAACAATGAATTTCTCAGGGCATAGGCCTTTGAAGTGCTGGGGTTCAAAACTCAGTTTGATGACTTTATTGTTTTCTAATGTACATATCTTAATCAACAGTTAAGCAAAGCTGGTGTGGGGTGGCCAGATTCCATCACAATAGGGGACGTTTAAAGCTGACGACAACGTCAAGAGTAAAAAGCTTGCCGAAGCCTTGAAATGCTAAACAATGCAGAATTAAAGCCAAAAGCAGAGAACATCAAGGAACAGAGCAACATCCTCTCGCTGAGACAATGGCATGAAATCAAGTCCTCTTTAATAGCCCTTCAGGGGGTAAGAATTATTTCCCTACCTCCTGTGCCAACCTCAAGCTGCTTCCTAAGGAAGCCAAGCAGCCTTGATCAACAATGTCTGGTGGATTAATAAAAGTAATGAAGAATAAAGACCCAAATTAACACAAGTCAGAGTTCTATTTATAATTATTTGGACCCAGGCTCCAGAAGCTGGATTCTGGCTCCTGCAAAGTACATACGTGTACGATCACCTATATTAATCACAGATAATTTATCTGCTTTTCAAAAGATGTATTCAACTCAGACAGGAAGCTGAGTGAGAACAGAGGGCCAAGGACTTAGTGCCCAAGGATCTTAGCACACTTTCTGCCATGATCGATCAAGGCAGCTCTGGGGTTAAAAGTAACAGAAAGCTGTATGTGACCTTGAACAAGTAACTTTGCCTCTAGCTGCTAGAGTCTAGCATATATGATCTGTAAAATGGGTCCACTAACATCACTTTTAACCATAGAGTTGGGATGGTCCTTAAGTCCTGACAGGAACTAGCTGGATTTGCTGGAAATAGTGACACATAGGGGGGGATCAATACACTCCCATTTTAGTACCCCAAAAGAACCAGTTGAGCTCTTCCTAAAATTACCCGCTACAAGGGCCATTCCTGGGATATTAAAGGATCCCGTTACGTTTTTTGTTTTGTTTTTTTTTTGTTTTGTTTTGTTTTGTTTGCATGTTGGTACTCTCCCAAGCTGCTCACTTCTTCGAAAGAAGAAGAAAATTTAAATCGGCTGGTTCTTCATCTCAGTCTGACACTCGCAGGATGCCTACCCTCGCGGCTCTCCTGTCACCACAAGGCGCAGCACGAGGCGCAAACACCTGTGCAGCGAGCGCTCTGCGCGGTCCTAATCCAGAACATCTGTGCACTCCTCCAAACCTCACAGCCACCTTGGGGAACCGAGTCCTCCCAGGTCACAGCTAGCGAGTGGAGTGACTGTTTGCACCGACACCTAAGCCGCGGTAGTCGGGGCTTGTCACGCCAGCAGTCTGCACTACTATCAGGCGCGGGAAGGTGGGGCAAATGCCCCAATAAGCCCAACTCTAAAAGCGGATTCCTCTAGCAACAACCAAGAGTTTCAAGTTTGTTCCAACCAAGTTCACACTCCTAGGGAGCCTCTCCCATCAGCGGGAGCGCGGCCGAATTAACCCGGGCGCGTCCTCCACCGCGTCTTCGGGACTGACTCCCCGAGCCAGGGCGCGGCCAACGGGGACCCTAGACTGGCGTGGGCGAGCGTATCCCGCGGCCACTGCTACCCATCACGGTCGAGTGCCCACCCACGCTGTCACGCGCCGGGAGGGCAGTGGCCTGCGGCCCCGCACGGGACTAGGAAACCGCGGAGAGGAAAAGCCAAAGCGGGCGTGGGGAGCTCCTCCCCGGCGCTGCCCACCCGGGACAGCAGCGGATCCCGGTTCCGCTCAGCGTCAACCCGGCCGGACCAAAGCCAGGTCCCGGGCTCGGGGTCCTCTGTGGCCCGAGCAACCCCGCAAAGCAGGCACCGACCCGCACTGCACAGCACGCACAGCCGCTGACCCTGCGCCGAGCCGCACGTACCTCGCAGGCGGTGTGTCCAGGACCGGTCGTCCGCCGCGAGGTGGGGGAGTAGCGGAGGCGAGTCCCCGCGCCCAGCGCGCGCAGCGGCCGCGAGCTCAGCAGCCGCAGTTCAACTGCGCCATCCGGACTCTGCCGGGGGACTTTCACCTCCTGCCGGGAGCTCGCGGAATCGCGCAGCGAAAGTGACTTGGAAGGACAGCAACCCGCTTCCCCCTCTCTCCTCTCTCTCTCACTGCCAGGGAGGAGGAAAGTGGCACTCGGCGTCCCCGAAAGCCTGGATCACCCCCATCAGGCCCGTGCGGCGCCCAAGCTCGACCGCGCACACGCGCGGGCGGGGTCGGGCGCGCAGCCACAGCAATCAGCGCGAGGGGGGAAGGGCACCTCGGGCCTCGGGGGCTCGGCCTTCTCGAAACTCCTCCTCCTGCCCCTCCTCTCCTTCTCCTCCCCTTCTGATGGATGAGCCTAGAGAGCTTGCTCCAGCCTGCGCTTCCCTTTGGGCGGCGAAGGTTGGAGTTGTAAGGAGAGAAAGAAAGTTGGGGAAGCGGCCCGGGATGGGGTGACAGCTGGGCATCCCTGGCCTGAGAGAAGTGTAAGGTACCCGGGATGTGGCGCGCACTGAGGGGACTCGCTGCCTCCCCCGGGAGCCTTCAAACTTCCAGGGCCTTAGGAGAAGATAGGGTTTTATTTGGTTCCTGGTTGTTGGTATAAAAATTCTTTTTAAAATATCTCAGAGAAGCCCATTCCCACATCGCAGCCCCGTGCACACATTGATTCTGCCCGAGTTTGGTTTCCCACCTCCACTCCCTGAGTCTCCAGTTCTGGTTATCTAAAGATCTGCTCTTGCAGTGTAGACAGGGTCTTGCCTCTTTCTCTCTACAGCCAGCGCAGAGTGCCTTCTCCAGGTGCTGATGAGCTACCTGAATTCCATCCCCGCAGTTTCCCCAAGGTCCTCTGAGTGTAGAGGATGGGTGAGCACGCAGGGTCCTGCCTGCAGGCGTGTCCTGGTAGACTGCACCTTGCAAGACTTGAGTGCAGCCACTTCAATCTCCAAACACAAATCTGATACTCTGTTTATGCCTCACTTTCTATTAAAAGGTGAATTGCCCACTGGGATTGTAGCTTGGCAGTAACGTATTTGCCTGCATACACAGAGCCCTGAGTTCGAGCCTCAGCACCACATACAACCAAGTATGGCAGAAGGATCAAAATTTCAAAACCAGTCTTGGCCAAAATACAGGTCAGAAGACAACTTTCTCCCTTTCTCCCTTTCCACCACATAGGGCCCAGGAATCCAGCTTAGGTGCAGTTCTTCAGGCCTGGCAGCAAGCACATTTACCCACTGAATTCTGTCACCAACTACTCTCTGCCAATCAGGATACTAAATGTTCTGTATATGTGAATACAATCTCCAAGTCCTGTGTATGAACAGAGGCCTATAGCTACTAAGTAGGAGCACTTGTCTACCTTGAGTTCAAATCCTTAACTAGCAGGCTTAACCACCAGAAGCTTCCATATTGACATCCTAGGACTTTAAAAGGAGCTCAGATATGCTTAGTTTTAGCAAGTGACACAAGAAAACACAAGGACTGAATCAGTATTCAGTAACTAGTCATGTGTGGAGAGGTGGTATCACTTTAAATTTTCTCCCCTTTATTTATTTGTGTACAGTATCTTGTCATGACTTTCTGGAGTTGGCTTTCTCCCTCCATGATGTGGATTTCAGGGATCAAACTCAGGTCGGGGCATCAAGTGTCCTCGCCTGCTCAGCTGCCTCACTGGCCTGAGTGTCGGCTGCTGCCATAAGAGACTGGCTTCCTTTGGTCCGAGGTAGTATCGTGAAACATTTTCTGTCGCCAATTTCTTCCTTTTCTGTTTTTGTTTGCTTTTTTGTCTTCTGTGTTTCTTTGGTTTGAAGCAGGGTCTCACGTGTCCCAGTTGGTCCTGCAACCTCACGTGTAGCACAATGACTGTTGATCTTTCTGCCTTCACCTCTGGGGAATCTAGGCACAAGCCATTCAAAACTTCATGCATGGTAGACAAACTTTTTTTTTTTTAATCAGACACACAAATGGTCATTTTTAATTTGAGTTTTTAAAACTCTTTTAAGAATATTATTCCCTCTCTACTCCCTCTCAATGATCTCTCCTTTAATTGTTTTAAACACACACACACACACACACACACACAGAGAGAGAGAGAGAAAGAGAGAGAGAGAGACAGAGACAGAGACAGAGACAGAGAGACCTTTTGCATCCACTTAGCGTTGCTCGTATGTGTGTGTTTGGGGCTGACCTTGAAACTGACTAACCTACCAAGGGGCTCATCCCTAGAGAAGACTGATTCTTCTTCTCTTAGCAGCCACTAATTGCCTGCAGTTCTTCATCTAAGGGTGGGATTTTGTGACGTTTCCTCAACCCACATCCCCCATGTCAACTGGCGTTGTCACTCTGCAGGTCTTGTTCAGGCAAACGGATGGTCTCCCACTGCCTAAGAAGAATTGTAAAGAGAGTTGGCGTTTTTTAAAGCATACTTTATCTTACTTGCACAAGAAATGTTTGGCAGCAGCATCCTGGTGGTTTACAGAGCCTGTGTCTGACTCAAGGAACAGACCCTCCCCTAAGCAGGGACTCACTCTTCTACAGTGACTCATCCTGTGGCATGTCTCCAGATTCCACTGATAAGCAGACAACTGAGAAAATGCGTAACGACCTGTTTGTCGGTAATGTTTACTTTAGGATTGTCCTGGCCCCCCTGGAGGAAGAAGTACTTACTCCAGTCTTCTGAAAGGCCCAGTCATTTTTAAAAACCCTATTTTAGGTTGTTTCTCCTTTCCATAAGTCCTGATGTAGAACTCAGCATATGCTTTATAATTTATGGATTTAACTCGTCAGACCCTGTGCCGGGGCTGTACATAGCTCTGCTGACCCAGTGCTTGCTTTATATGCATGAAGCCCTAGGTGTTATCTTTACCAGCATATACACTAGGTGTGATGACAGGTGCCTACATTCCCAGCATTTTGGGAGATGATCAGAAGTTCGAGGTCAGCCTTGGCTTCCTAGTGAACGCGAAGCCAACCTGACCGCTGTGAAGCCTTGTCTACTTGAATAGTGAAGTAAAGCCCACAACAGTGCTGTGTCCTCAGATCAAGTATAACGTGATGCACAGAGAGGCTGAGCCACTTACCAGCAAGGGGCTGAGTCAGGCAATTACCTGGCTCCAGAGTCCCTATCTGCAGGTGTGCTTTGTACCACAGGTGACAATGAGCCCCTTGTGTGTGTGGGGGGGGGGGGAGATACAAAGTCTTATTTCATTGTTTTGGGTTTTAAAGCTCTTTGGAGCTTTTCTAGATAAAATGATGAGTTTGTTGAGTGGAATTGCTGACTTCCACTCATTCACAAAAACAGGCTCCTTTTGCCCAGGTACAAACATGAGCTTAAAGTTTGTCAAGCACAGCGAGCAGCTCAGGGGCAACTGCACAATCACTCTGAAGGATGCGTGACACCAAATGCTGTTCCAAAACTGTGGTGACAGACTCCAGCGTGCGCGATCACCTTCGGTTTAGCTGGCCTATTGTCACGGGCGGCTTTACAACTTCATCTCTTAATTGAAGGCAGAAATTTAGAGGCATAGTTTTCTATATCTGTATCTGAGAAGAGGATAAGTCTGGACTGATAAAATATGCAATGGGCAAAATTCCAATTAGCAAGGAAAAATTACTCTTCGATGACCCTGTGTGCAGGGCAGAGAGCCAAACAAGCACCTGATTTAGACCTGATTCCTGCCAGGGCTTGGAAATGAAAATATTTCCAATATCCCTGCGATCACAAAACCACCAGCCTCTGCCAACGTGCCATTTCCTGAGAAGCAGAGGCCCAGGATGGAGGTTTCCAGAATTCACCTGCCTTCAATTTCCCCACAGCAGGGGTTCCAATGAGGCCAGAAAACTTGTAGCATTTCAAAGTAATAACAAACCCACTTGGGATCTCTGTGGTCTCCACACAGCAGATGGGGTTTGGGTTGGGGCTTGTTCTCCCTTAAAGCTGAAAACTGGGACCAAAAGGGGACCCCAAACCCCTCTCCTTTTCCACAGCAAAGAACTAGCCTGCTTTTGTTTCTTCTGTTTGCTACTTGAGGCCTAGATAAGGACTCCCGGCCCAGAAACCTGACATAAAAGAATCACAGGGTCGAGGATATGCATCAATAGCTTTAAATGTTACAAATCTTAACTCACGACTTGACAAGCATAAAACATTCTAGAGTTCAGGGGTGGGCGTGGGCCCTTAGTCAACGTCAGGCTATCCTCTCACCTTCCGTGCTAGAGTTGTGTAGAAACTCTGGAAGACTTGCAAAGTGCAAGTGAACAAGAGGACCGTCCCTAGGGGTCTGTGACCAGTCACTGTGTCTTCTTTTATAAGACAGGATCTTCTGTACCCCAGGCTAGCCCCAATTCTCCCTATATATAACCAGGAAAAATCTTAAGCTCCTCATCTCCCTGCCTCTACCCCCAGAGTTCTGGGATCACAGGTGTGCACCACCTAGTTTGCCCCCATTGGGGTGTGTTCACACCAGGCAGACACTCTCCCAAGTGAGCCACACCTCAGCTTTCAAAGGTCATTGTCCTATTAATGTTTGTTTCCTAATAAACTTTACCAAAAGTTGTGAGGTGACTATTCCTTATAAACATTTTATTTTCTTTATTTAGAGATACAATTAGCATATCTAACATTTAAGCTCACTGGATCCTCAGCAGTAGATCCAAGCACAGAGCATTTGATGATTAGCAGGTGAGCACTGATTTCTTTACACTTACCCCCCGTGTGTGTGAGTGCCATGGCCCCTGTATGAACATGAGAAGACAACCTACAGGAGTCTGTCCTCTCCTAGCATGGGGTTTCCAGGGTCTAAACTCAGGTCCACAGGTTAAACCTTTCCTCACAGAGACATCAGTCACACTGGACCAAGCCTTGATTTCAGTAAGAATGTCCTCAAAAATTCTATTTATTTCAGTCTCTGGACGAAACCAAGTCTGGGAGGTTTGGAAGGTTAGACTTCCTGGTGAGGTCACAGTACTAAGTGTTCTGCCTCCCAGTCAAGTGTTCCTCTCTGGCCCTAACTCAGTGCTTCCGGTATTGGTATCTAAGTTCTAATACCTCCGGGCGCCCACCAGGATCTCCTAGTTGTTGACCTGCCTATACATCTACAAATCTTACGTCAAATTTATGACCACCGTCCTTAGAGCTGCCCAGCAAGTGTGTCCGAGGTCACCTGGGCAGTTCCCAAGAGATTTATTTGATTTCTCTCTCTTCAAACCCTCAAGCTGGGCATAGTGGGAACTCCCAGAATCACAGTCCCTGGGAGGCTAAGGCAGAAGGCTCAAGATTTTAAGACCTACTTGGGGCTCTTCAAAAAAAAGAGGGAGAGAGAAAGAATGAATGAAAACAGACATACAACTAATATCATATGAACTGAGAAAGTTATATTTAGGGATATATATGTATTTGTGTATGTGTGTGTATGCTCAGTGCCTCCTTAATCACTCTTAATGCAAATAAAATATATTTCATAGATAAGGTGTTAATATAAATACAGTCAGTGGCAACCCAATGTTTAATAAACAGTAGGGGCTCAATAAATATACTTTGGATGAAATAGGTGCTCAAAAAATACACTTTGGATGAATTAGTGAGAGGAGTAAGGTGAGAGGTATCTGAAAGAGACCTTCAGAAACAGCCCTTTGCTAAAGAGAAAAAAGATTTACTGAGAACCCCCAAAAGTTTACAAACACACAGTCACCACTTCTCATCAGGTTTGGATTGGTGGTTCCACTTGTCAGACTCTAAACCAAAGGCTCAACGGTCAGAGCTAATTTCTAGCTCAGGGTCTCCCAAATAATGGTTTTCACTCAGGGCTCCTCTGCCATCCCTGAAATGTCATGTCTTGGTCTTGAGCACAGATAAAAGCAAGACACTGAATCAGGTCACTTCCCACTCCAGCTTTCGACTGGACACACCACATACATCCAGAAACACAGAATGCATTGTAACTCATGTCTCTGCTAGTGGCAGGACAGATGCATGCTGTGGCTCAGCTGTGGCTCAACATCAGGCTGCTTAGAAGACTTAAGTCCAGATGACAGCCCAGCTAAGTCATCATGCCATCTTCTCACAAGCGCAGGGCAACAGAAACAAACATTTACTGCCCCATTCTTTGGATACATCCCCAGGGGTTACTGTGGTGTAAACGCAAAAGAAATAAAAATGACTGGAGAACATCTTACAAGAACACGATGCCTCACTTCCTACACATCTGGAAGTCGGGGGCTTAGGGTGAGGGACAAGCACATTACCACCTGAGCCCTCTGGTCTCTCACAACATTCTCAAGCCTGGGTGGCAGCACCTGGCTCCTTGATGAAATAACATTAGGAAAAACAGGAACATATTAACGTTAAATTTCTTGTCTTTTTTTTTTTTTTTTAAGATGGAGTCTCATGTAGCACAGATTGGTTTTGACTCGTTATTTAGCCAAGCATTACTCCGCAAGTGCTGGAATTACAGGCATGTGCCAACCACACCCAACAACACACTGAATAAGTATCACATGTTAACCATAAGTATCACATGTTTGTTAACCATGAGTATCACATGTTGGAGGAAAGTAAGATGGCTGGCAGGTAAAGGCACTGCTGCTGTGTGCAGCCTTGACTGCAGGAGTTACGTCCCTAGGAAAGGGAGAATCAGCTCCTAAAAGTTGTCCTCTGACCTCCTGTGTGCCCCCCATAATAACGATGATAATAAACAACTGTAAATATAATATTAATGCTGATTATCCTACAATATTGGTATACTAACATGGACATAACAAAACCCTTAAAAAATTACAGAGTAAAAAAAAAATCCCATTTAACTTTCTTTGGATAAAAACACAATGAAACTTCTCTTTTAGGTCTTGTTGTGTAGCCCAGGCTATCCTTGAGTTCCTGACCTCAGTGGTCCTCTTAGCCTAGACTTCTGATCAGTTTCTACAGGCTCCTGCCAACACCCTCTGTGCTTGCTCCTTTAATTCTTTTCTTTCTTTTGTAGCTAGAATCTCAGTTTGTGTCCTTGCTGGCCTTGAACTCACTATGTAACTCTGACTGAGGCTAGCTAAGGGAAGCCTCCTACCTTCTGACTGGGATCCACAACCCTAGACCACAAGCTCTGCTCTACTTAACCCCTTTTAACCTTTTGTCCTTCACACTTTCTGACCCTGGAACACCTTTTAAAAATGTAAAATTCATCCAGTCAGTGGTGGCGCACGCCTTTAATCCCAGCACTTGGGAGGCAGAGGCAGTTGGACCTCTGAGTTTGAGGCCAGCCTGGTCTACAGAGCGAGTTCCAGGACAGTTAGGGCTACACAGAGAAACCCTGTCTTGAAAACCCAATGTGTATAAATAAAGTGTAAAAGTCATACAACTAATATTCTATAGGCCATGGCTTAGGACATGCTGATAAAAAGCTACATATGTGTTATTTGATTTAAACAATCCACTCATTCATCTTCATCATCATCATCATCATTAAAAAAATAAGGTCTACTCTGATTCCAGCTCCCACAAGCCATCCCTGCCTTCCTGAATTTGGGAAACAATGTATCACCCTGGTAATCTGACCCAGGTATCACCCTGCTAATCTGATCAAGTACCGCTGCAGTGGCTAGTCCTGACCCCAGTGTGAAGGCAAGCAAACACCTGTAATCCCAGCACTAGGGAGTTTTTGAAATCATCACTGAAAATTCAATTGTGGGAAATGTTCTACAGTCAAGGTTTAAACGCCCTGCACAGTGCTATGGAGTAGGTTCCAGAGGGAAGACCCCTGCCTGGGTCCCAGTAGGTTCCAAAGTCTTCTATTGTTTCTAGGGCAAACTGAGCTGGGAGGCCAGCAGTTCTGTCTACTGTGATGAAGATACGTTTTCAGGGTTTCCAGAAGCAACTAAGAAACTGCCTCCGCCATAGCTGTCGCCCTGAGTGGCACTTGCTCTGCCATGGCTGTCCCATTTGGTGAAGTGTAGAAGCTCCCCACCAACTATATCTGAGCTACAGTCACTGCTGTTGAGAATTCCTTAACCAGTCCAGCGAGGCAAGGAATGCGCTCTACAGTCTGGGTTAACAGTCCTCTAGGGAGTTCCAAGCGCAGCGCAGCACACCACACTCCCTTTGTCCCTCCACACGTGGGGTCAGTCATGCATTCCCCAGTGTCTTATCTTTAACTGAGTGAAATGGCCTTCTCTCTAAGAGCAGGGTACAGCTCCCTGTCCCTCTGCTAGAAATCGTAGGGGTGCAGGGTGGGCATGGTACCTGGGTTGTCTGCTTCTAGGGACTGGTGTGGGTGGAGAGGCTGAGAAGGGCCTGTCTTTGGTTGCCATCTTGCTCAGATGGGGAGGTAATAAGCATGTCTCAGTGGAATATTCAGTCTGGGATGTCTGGGGAACTTCAAGCTATTCCCACTCCCAGCATACATCTGTGTACATATACTCATATATGTATGCAGATATGCAGAGTCATATACAGACTCTGCTTTTCCTCGGGTGACTTTCACACTTCGGTCTCTATCCATCTCAGGAAGATCCTGGGATGCATCCACTTCAGAAGCTGGCTCACTGAAAACTTAGCTGAAAAAGTTCAGTTCACTTGGCGACTCAGGAACTCAAACCTCACTTGAGCCCAAAACTCAACTCCCTTTCTGGTGCTTTTATTTTATTATTATTTAGTTGTTGTAATATTACATGTATGGAAGTCAGAGGGCAACCTGCAGAAGTCAGCTCTCTCCTTCCACCACGTGGGTCCCAGCAGGTGTCAGTCCCCTCTGATCGGTCTCACCCGCCCCTGAGTGGTTTTGTATTCATTTAGGCATTACATCCTTTCTGATCACATTGTCAGTATTTTGGTGCTTTTAATTTTTAAAATTTTATATTGTTGTTAGTAGTAGTCATAGTATTATAATTATAATTATTATTATTATCATCATTATTATGCATAGTGATGGGGGCTGCTCATACCATGGCATGGTGTGTCAGAGGATAGTTTTGTGGAGTTAGTTCCCTTCTTGCGTTCTTATACGGATTTCAGGAACGGGGCCCAGACTGTCTGCTGAGTCACCTTGATGGCCCTCTGTGACTTATATCTATTTACACAAGAGTGCTTCTGAGTTATTGTCAGCCACATGTTTGTCTTTCCCTATGTTACCTGCTTTTCAAATACTTTTAAAAAAAGTTTAAAGTTTCTAGCAATAAATACAATTGGTAGAAAAAAATACATTGGGTCTTTATGTAATTTTTAAAACTGTGATTTAAGCCGGGCGGTGGTGGTGCATGCCTTTAATCCCAGCACTTGGGAGGCAAAGGCAGGCGGATTTCTGAGTTTGAGGCCAGCCTGGTCTACAGAGTGGGTGCCAGGACAGCCAGGGCTACACAGAGAAACCCTGTCTAGGAAAAAAAAAAAAAAGAAAGAAAAAGAAAAAGAAAACTGTGATTTAAAAAAAAAAAAAAACAAAAACCACAGAACAAAATTTATTAGCACTTAACTGTCTTGGAGTCAGAAATGATAGTATAAACTATAATCCTAGCACTCTGGAGACAGAAGCAGGAGCACCAGGAGTCCAAGGCTAACCTTAACTATAAGGTTAACCTGGAATATATGAAACCTTGTCTCAAAGAAAAAAAAAAGAGACAATTTTTAAAACTAATTTAAAATATAGAGTTCAGTAGTATACGTTGTGTTCACATTACTGTACAGTAGGCATCTGGAATGACTTTTGACCTTAATAACTAAAACTAGAGCCATTAACAACTCTCCATTTTCTTCTTCCCTCTTGGTAATCCCCTCCTGTTTCCGTGTGTGTGTGTGTGTGTGTGTGTGTGTGTGTGTGTGTGTGTGTGTTCGTGCATGTGTGGATTTGTGAGGGGAATATTCGTGTGGGTATTTGTGTGAATATGCATGTGTATGTGTGTGTACATGCATGTGTTGTTTTGTGGGGGAAGTGTGTATGAGTATGTATGTGCACGTGTGGGTGTGCATCCATGTATGTTTTTGTGTGCATGTAAGTACCTCATGTAGATGGAGCATAAATATTCGTTTGGTAGGTGGATGTTTTCATGTAGCATGGTGTCCTTGGGTTCACCCACACTGTGGTACATCATAGCAAGACTTTCTTTTGTAAAAAACAGACTGCTCCATAACTGTTCCTTAAGGAGCCCACAGCCACACTGGGTGAGTCTTCTAGCCTCTCTTCTAGCCCTTAGGCTCAGGCCTACATTAAAATGCCTTTATTAAACCTCATGTGTGCCACGACATGCATGTGTGCACATTCACACATACGCAAACATACATGATAAATGCAATTTTAAAAAGGTTCTCAAGTCGGAGTGAGAGCAGTTTGTTTCCATGGAGGAGGGAGGGTGCCACTGAGAAGCTACTATGCGTGGGCTGAGGAGCAGCCATTTCTGTGGGGAAGGGTCATCCTCTTCCTCTAAGCACGGGTTTGGGAAGGATGCACACAGAGGAGGAGAAAGGGGACAGCTGCCTAGCCCGGCCATGCCAGCAGGATCAACCTGCAGACCACACCAGAGGGTGTGAGGGATTACAGTTAAGGCAAGCTGAGCCACAGTGTCAAAGAGAGAAGCAAGCCCATCTTTTTTGTGTTACACAATCATATATGTGATAGAGGTTGCACAGGTCAGGTAGGTACAATGGTGTACACCTATGGAATAAGGGAGTCGGAGGCATGAGGATCACTGCAAGTTCAAGGCCTGGTCTATATAGAGAGTGCCAGGACAGCCAGGACTGTTCTGGCTACATCCTGAAAAATACAGATTTGCACCTCTCAACCATAAGGTATCACTACACATCAAATACTATGAATGTGACATAGTTTATTAAAGATATTGCCCTTTGCAGCTGCTCTCAAAAGTTTATAAATATAAACATATCAGAACTATTTGCCAATACTCAAAACATTTCTAGGGAACTTTTATCAATACTTGTAGGATGCATTCATTTTATAATAACTTCCCTGCTTTCAGATTAGCAAAGTACTAGCAATCATGTGATCTGATCGAATCATTCCAGTATTCTTATGAACTAAATAAATATCATTACTGTGAGAGGCCAAATCTTCTATGTTCAGACTCCATTTTAGAGAACCTGACTAAGTTTAAACTCAGATAAACTAATAGGTCAATACCTAGCAGTAGTTTCCAAGTTACCACACAACAGAACTGAGCCTAGCTCCAGTCTCTAGGCTAACTTCCAACAAGACCTGCACTCCAGGTTACACCCCCAACAATACCAGTATCTCCAGGTTATTCCCCCAACAAATCTGCACCCCCAGGTTACAAGCCCACCCTCTGCCTAATGACCACCAATGCAGAGGGAAGCAGAAACTAAGTCTATGATATGATTCCAAGCACCAGCCAATTATGCTAAAGGCCAAGGTAGCTCTCAATTAGATGCTTAAACACACACTCCCCACTTGTAGCTCTCTATAAAGCCTTGCCCTGATACATATTCAGGGTTCCTTATCACCAAAACCATCCTTCATGATGGTGGTGTACTGAGGGGCCTGAGCCAGCTCAAATAAAAAGACCCTACTGTGTGGTTACATCAGATCAGCTCCTGTCTGTTTTGGGGGATTGCTAACATTTCCCTGGTACACAACTGAGAGCTGAGGATGTAGCTCACTTGGTCCAGTGCTTGCCTAGCGCAGAAAGTCCTGGGTTTGGTCACCAGAACTACATAAATTATGGTGTCATGTACCTAGAAAGTAGAGGCAAAAGGGTCAGACACTCAGGACATCCAAGGCTATATAGCAAGTTTGAGGACAGCCTGGACTATGTATGAACCTGTGTTAGTATATGTATATATAGAAAAATTTGAAGTAGACAAAAATTTCCCAAAGACATATATTTTATAAATAGCTAGCTTCATAGCTGGGTGACTACTCTCCAAGTCCCTGCTTCCTCTCACCCCTTCACTAAGGGGCACAGTTATATTTGAAATAATATTTTCAAAATTATATTTTCCATGTCTTTTAGGGTCTCTAACCAAAACATTTTTTTAAAAGAAGGGTAAAATTAATTGCATTCTGGACTTGGTCCCTGTGGGAGAAATCTGTACAAGCAAGTAGTACCAACACTACATCCAGTTATGGAGAGCAACATGAAAATTATCAACACCCAGAGGATGGGGTCAGAGAACAAACTCAGTCCGGAGACCTGGTTTGAGAGTAGGTCCTGGGGCAGGAGTCTGGGTCAAGCTGTTCCCAGTCTTTCCTCCATATTCACCCAGAGTCCCTTTGTTGGGGGAAGAAGCAGGAATCCCAGATTTTTTTAAGCAGCCATCTCCCACTTCTTCTCCCCCCCCCTCCTCAGGAACACATATTAGAGACTTAGAATGTTCGGTGGTAAAAGCTCAGACTTGAACATTAATCTATGGCTTTGAAAGAGTTAAAAATTTTTAAACCTTCCACAGATGGAGTCAAGAGTGCAGATCAGCTTGTTCTTTGCTCTGGGTCCTAGGAAACTAGCTATCCACAAGACAAAATAGATAAGATAGGAGTTCAGAGCTGGGAGTTCAGGTCAGCGTGCCTGTGCACCCTGGATACCAGGAACTGAACTGACCACAAGATAAATTAAATAGGGTTTGATTCTTAAGATAAGGAAGGCTTGTATGAGATATTTCCCTCTGACCATTTCTTGAACCTGTCACGGAAGCTGAACACTAGACAGGTACTTTCTATAGACACTTAACCATGATTCCCCCCTCATCTCCCCCAGGTTGTGGTTTTTCCCTTTAAAAGCTCTACCTCTTCTCTGGGTCAGGGTCGTACTTCATTGCTTGCCTCTGCGTAGGACAGGCTAGAAGTGCGACCTCAACGTGTTGAATCAAATATACCTCTTGCTGTTACATCAAGTTCAGTGTCTTGTGAGTTACTGGGGTGGCCGTGAATTCCCGAGAACAGGGAGGGAGTTCCTCCCTTTCTGGCAGGCCTTACAGCTTAGATTTTTGATTCTGGTATCTTTCTAATTTCAAAACAGTGCTTGAGCTAGTCACAGTAATATATGCCTATAATCCCAGCACTAGGGATACAAAAGTTAGGGTATCTTCAGCTCCAGGCCATTTATTTTTATGTGTGTGTGTGTGTGTGTGTGTGTGTGTGTGTGTGTGTGTGAGAGAGAGAGAGAGAGAGAGAGAGAGAGAGAGAGAGACAGACAGACACAGACACAGACACAGACACAGACACAGACACAGACACAGACACAGACACAGACACAGACACAGACACAGACACAGACACACAGAGACAGAGAGATGGGGAGGAGGAGGCAGAGGGAGAGGGAGAGGAAGAGAAAGAGGAAGAGGGAGAAGGATAGTTAACAGCACAACATGTGAGAGTTGACTCTCTGCTTCCACCATGTGGGTTCCATACTGTGGTCATTGGGCTTGGTGGTAACACCTTTACTCACCAAGCCATCTTCCTGAAACTCACTAGTTGGCTAGTTTGGCTGGGATTATGTTGCATAGATGTCATTTTGGCTGTGCTCAAGTCTCGTTTAGGCAACTGGTACAAACTGCCTTCTGTGGCCGTTCCTGTTGCACCAGGCTTTGTGTGGAGGCATTAGGAATCCAAACTCAAGTCCTCATGCCTGCAAAGTAGCTGCCAACTCCCCAGCCTCACAAGCCTTTCTGTCCCTGGTAGCTGTAAGCCTTAGAGAACAACTCAGACACTTACTAGTTAAGAAAACACGGAGTAGGTCAAGGATCCCTCAAAAATAAATAATTTCAGTTTGCTTATTTATTCATTCTCTGGTTTGCCTTTTCTATTTTTTCTTTCATGTTTGTTTCATTTATTTGTTTTGTAATCCCAGTCTGGCTTCAAGCTTCCTTCGTAGCTGGGGCTATCGGTGTGACCATGACACCTGCTTTCTGCAGTATTCAGGGCAGGGGATTTCCTGCACATCGGCAATCACTGTAGCCCCATCATAGTCTGACAGAGGGGGTTGGAAGTGGTCAGGGGAAAGCAGGAACTGCCACAGAAGACAGTTTGTACCAGTTGCCTAAACAAGACTTGAGCACGGCCATAATGGCATCTAGGCATTAAAACATGCAGCCATTTCATGGAAAATTGTTTCAAGAGGGAACTGGGATAGGTCATTCTGGACTCATGATTGTTCTCCATGCTAACTAAGCCCCACATGTGGTGAACATCTGAGAGAAAACATGAAGTAATACTCATGTGCTCTGTATTGGAAGCAGCGCTATGCAGTGTCTGTGCAGATGCATGAGAGAGAAAAATTATATTTTCACTTTGAAAAATCAAATTAGGCCATTAATAAATGACAGTAGCCAGATACAAGCACATGAAAAAATAGTGAAGGGGAAAAATGTTCTCCATATTAAAAAAGTAAGCTGGTCAATTATACATAATACTCTGAGAATTCATCAAACCTTTGCCGATTTCAAAATAGCAAAAGTTAACATTATACTAACTTTACATAATGAAAATAAATACAATAAAATAGAAAGAAGGTATTTGCAATAGCAAAAAGCTACTATTGGCTGAGTCAGTTTTTCTAAGGGAAAGAGGATCATTTTTGCAAAGAAAAATACTTTATCTGGAATATTAAGAAATGCAAAAAGGAAATCTAACTCCGCTGCTTCATTTCAATGCTTAAATGACTTTAAACAGATCCTCTTCTTTCAGCAGATGAGCGGGGCCGCAATGCTGCTGAGCTGGAGGATTCCTGCTATGACCTCACTGTGCTCTGCAAACACGTTCTTGTATTTTCAACTTGGTTACATTCCAGACCCAGGAGTGAGGGCAAGTTTATGATCAGGGAGGAAAATAAGAAAAATATTTACATAAATTCCGTAATACAACTTAAAAAAAAAGTTCTTTGAACTTAGTATCTGCGGATGCACAGTCCAAACGGAGAGCAGCAGAGTCAGAACGTAGGGGTGCGCAGTCCAAACGGAGA
>JANHMN010000028.1:1448376-1472827 GCA_030674055.1 Rhabdomys pumilio | reverse complement strand
AGCAGAGTCAGAACGTAGGGGTGCGCAGTCCAAAGGGAGAGCAGCAGAGTCAGAACGTAGGGGTGCACAGTCCAAACGGAGAGCAGAGTCAGAACGTAGGGGTGCGAAGTCCAAACGGAGAGCAACAACAGGATGTAGGGGAATAGTTAGAAATGGTGCAAGGCCACCCTCTTCAAAAGAAACACACACACATGTGCATGCATGTGAGCGCGCACGCGCGCGCGCGCACACACACACACACACACACACACACACACACACACACAAATAAATAATCTGAGCCTTCTGAAGATAAGACTTCCCAACAATGACACATCTCGAATTTGAAATCTTGTAATGGTAGAATGTGAAATCTATCACCTAGAAGGCCTCAAACTCAAACACTAGCTAATCAGTTGACACTTAATAGACTGGAAGTGTTGTTCCTGGGCAACCATGTCTTCATGACCTTTCTCACTACTCAGTTAAAGGTCACAGCAAGGAATGGCAACGGTGATATAACCTCTCTCTCGTGACACTTATGAAGAACAGCTTATGATTCTGGATCTACGATGCCACAATCTCCAGCTTAGCTTAGGGGGCTGGAGGCATCTCCAGCTTAGCTTAGGGGGCTGGAGAGACGGCTCAGAGGTTAAGAGTACTGGTGCTTTTCCAGAGGACCCAGCCATCACAACCATCTGTAATCCCAGTTCCAGGGGATCCAACACCATCTCTTGGTTTTTGGATGTCCAGCACCACGGAGAGAGAAAACACTCATACACATAAAATAATATCAAACTTAGCTTGGAGTCTAGTGGTATCTTGGGTTCAAATCTACTATTTTGGCCCAGGATGATCTTGAATTCCATACTCTCCTGCCTCCACTTTCCCACAGGTGTGCATAACCAGGCCAGGCCTGAGTAAATCATTATAACCAGATTCTGCCTTCATAATCAGTCTACCCATACAATGTCCAAGCTGTTGCCCAGCTGAACTTAATTAAAAGGCTAATAAGACCAAAGTATAGCAGATAAAACAAAATTCTATTACCAGCTCTACCAGTAACTTAACTAGGTAGCCTTAAACTCTTTAGGTCTTCTTTATAATGGATAAATAGAATCATAATTTAGTAAGGAGAGCTATAAAATTTTATTCATGGGAAAGTAATCACATTATAAACTTTAAAAATGAGCTAATAGGGTGGATTGTCACACTCTCTCAGATTCAGAAAATTAACAAATTGTGGTATAATGTTTTTTCCACAGGTGTTCTTAAAAATTCATAATAAAGATTACCATAGCAGCATGTGACTGCTCTGACATTGGCAGTTGAGCCCAGAGCCTTGCACACTCTAAGCACATAGTCTACCCATTAGCTACTTTCTCAGCATCAGGAGTAAAATAAAGAAAAACATGGTTAAACTAGGCATGGTTGTGGCACATGCCTGTAACCTCGGCACTTGGGAGGCAGAGACCAGGGATGTAAATTTGAGGCTATCTCAGAGCCACAAAGTAAGGCCCTGACTCAAAACAAAGCAACGCAAAATAAAAAACTAAATAAACAAAAAATAAAAACAGAACCAGATGTGTTTAAGTGGCGGCTGGTTCACATCATCTGTCCACACAGAAGTTCCTGTGAGTGAAGTTTAGGTCTCAGGATTCCTTCTGTCTTCTAAAAACCTTGATCAGTATGAGAAGCACGGAGGTACCTGCTCCATTAGCTGCTAAAAGGGTGGTGGGTGTTGAGAGGTGGGAGCCATTCAGTGGAACAGCTGCCTAGCTAGTGTGCAGGCATGGGCTCCATCCCCACACCACGGAATTTAAAGAAACGATGACAAGATGGTTCTTTCTTGAATATTTTGAGACTGCTGAGCCAGAACCTTTGGGAAAAAGAAGTTAGTTTTCTGTTGCTAGATATTCCTTTTTAACTCCTTCCAGTCTGTTAAGCCAGAGGGTCTATATTTCTCTAAGATCTGATAAGTCACTAAGAGAGTTAAGACCTGTTAAAATACTGCTTTTTGGTCTTGTTTTATAAGCTTATCTTGTAAAATTTATAGTGTAAATTTAACAATAAAGGTGAGATAACTACATGATAAAAGTAACTAAAAAATAAATTTCATTTAAAAATAACATTACTACTGGGCTTGGTACTACATACTCCGGCACTCCGGAGACAGGCTGATCTCTGTATGTTTAAGGTTAGACTGGTCTATATAGTGAATTTCAGGTTGCTTCAAAAAACAATTATACATACCTGATCCTGCCCCCCTTTCCCTCCTCCTTCCCTCTCCCACCCATGTCCTTCCCTCCCTCTACCTCCCATAATTATTTTGTTTCCCCTTCTAAGTGGGATTAAAGCACCCACATTTTGGCCTTCCTTCTTGTTAAGCTTCATATGGCCTGTGAATTGTATCATGAGTATTCTGAGCTTATGGGCAAATATCCACTTATCAGTGAGTACATACCATGTATGTCCTTTTGAGTCTAGGTTACCTCACTCAGGATGATATTTTCTAGTTTTTTAATAGCTAACCAGTATTCCATTTTATGTACCACATTTTCTGTATCCATTCCTCTGTTGAGGGACATCTGGGTTCTTTCCAGATTCTGGCTATTATAAATAAGGCTGCTATGAACATAGTGGAGCGTGTGTCCTTGTTAAATGTTGGAGCATCTTCTGGGTATATGCCCAGGAGTGGTATAGCTGGGTCTTCAAGTAGAACTATTTCCAATTTCCTAAGGAACTGCCAGATTGATTTCCAAAGTCATTGTACCAGCTTACAATCCCACCAGCAATGCAGGAGTGTTCCTCTTTCTCCACATCCTAGCCAGCTTCTACTGTCACCTGAGTTTTTGATCTTAACCATTTTGATTGGTGTGAGATAGAATCTCAGGGTAATTTTGATTTGCATTTCCCTGATGACTAAGGATGTTGGACATTTCTTTAGGTGCTTCTTGACCATTCAAGATTCCTCAGTTGAGAATTCTTTCCTTAGCTCTGTACCCCATTTTTAAATTGGGTTATTAGGTTTTCTGGAGTCTAACTTCTTGAGTTCTTTGTATATTTTGGATATTAGCCCTCTATCAGATGTAGGGTTGGTAAAGATCTTTTCCCAATATGCAGGCTGCCGTTTTGTCCTATTGACAATGTCCTTTACCTTACAGAAGCTTTTCAGTTTCATGAAATCCCATTTGTCAATTCTTGATCTTAGAGTCTGAGCTATTGGTGTTCTGTTCAAGAAAGTTTCCCCTGTACTCATGTGTTCGAGGCTCTTTTCCACTTTCTCTTCTATTAGGTTCAGCATATCTGGTTTTATGTGGAGGTCCTTGATCCACTTAGACTTGAGCTTTGTACAAGGAGATGAAAATGGATCGATTTGTATTCTTCTACATGAAGACCAACAGTTGAATTAGCACCATCTATTGAAAATACTTTTTTTTCACTGTATAGTTTTGGCTTCTTTATCAAAGATCAAGTGACCATAGGTGTGTGGGTTCATTTCTGGGTCTTCAATTCTATTCTATTGACTTACCTGCCTGTCTCTGTACCAATACCATGCAGTTTTTATCACTATTGCTCTGTAGTACAGTTTGAGGTCAGGGATGATGATTCCTCCAGAAGTCCTTTTATTGTTGAGAATGCATTTTGCTATCCTGGTTTTTTTGCTATTCCAGATGAAGTTGAGAATTGTTCGTTCTATCTCTGTGAAGAATTGAGTTGGAATTTTGATGAGGATTGCATTGAATCTGTATATTGCTTTTGGTAAGATGGTTATTTTTACTATATTAATCCTACTGATCTGTGAGCATGGAGATCTTTCCATCTTCTGAGATCTTCTTCTATTTCTTTCTTTAGAGTCTTGAAGTTCTTGTCCTATAGATCTTCATTTGCTTGGTTAGAGTTACACCAAGATATTTTTTATTATTTGTGACTATTGTGAAGGGTGTTGTTTCCTTAATTTCTTTCTCAGCCCATTTATCCTTTGTGTGGAGGAAGGCTACTGATTTGTTTGAGTTAACTTTATATTCAGCCACTTTGCTGAAGTTGTTTATCAGATGTAAGAAGAATGTGGATTTGGGGACTTTGGATTTGGAAAATGGTGGAATGCTTTAACTGGGGCTTAATGGGCCATGCTAGTAGGAATATGGAAGGCTTTGTTGATGAGAGTAACTTGAACTGTACAGACCTGGTCCAAGAGGCTTCAGAGAAGAATAATTTCAGTGTGTTGGATAGAGACTGTTCTGTGGTATTTTGGTGAAGAATGTGTTTGCTCTTTGCCCTTGTCTGAAGAGTCTACCTAAAGCTAAGGTAAAGAGATTTATATTAATTGCATTGACAAAGGGAATCTCACAAAAGCACAGCAGAGACTTTGTTCTCTGGTTAAGTTTCATGAAGAGCATTCTGAATAAGAGTATCAAGCTGAGAAAGGAAAAATATAGAACACATGATTCTAGTATAAAAGGCCACAGGAAGTGAAATGGAACTGAATCCTGTATTCTAGGAGATAGAAGATTAAGGGAGTGAGACTTTGGGGCAAGATCCTAACCAGCTAAATTTAGGTCCAGGCAGGTGGTATACACCTTTAATTTCAGGAGACAGGCATGCAGATCTCTGAATTTAAGGTTAACTACAGAGCAAGATCCAGGACAGCTAAGCTTAGGCAGTGAAGGAGTTGGAAGACAGAAAACTAGAGATAATGTAATAGAATAAGGGACTGGCTGGGCGGTGGTGGCGCACGCCTTTAATCCCAGCACTTGGGAGGCAGAGGCAGGCGGATTTCTGAGTTCGAGGCCAGCCTGGTCTACAGAGTGAGTTCCAGGTCAGCCAGGGCTACACAGAGAAACCCTGTCTCTAAAAACAAAAACAAAAAAAACAAAAACAAACAAACAAAAAAAAAAAATAAGGGGCTATGTTCCGGCTCCTGCAAGCAGCAGAACATGGCAGCTTCAGCCATGTGGCTCTGGTTTTAGAGTGAATAATAAAAGGAACTACTGGGACAACTGGTGCTGGTTAGCTGGAGCAAAGAAATTAGCAGTGATTAAGAAGAGACCAGCATCATTGAGGTGAAATCTTCTGGGAAGTGTTTTCTGAGAGCACAAAGAAGCTGTGTTCCCGAGATGGCCAAGGTTGTACTTCACGCTGCAGCTGTACTTGGTAATGTGTAAGAGTCACCCAGGTGGTACTGGTTTTGAAAGTATGAAGGGGTCATGAAGCTAGGACTTGGCACTTTGAAAGGCCATGGAAGGCCATTGGTGAAGGTGCAGCTTGAGCTGCAGTTGACAATCCAGAACTGAAGGGTTATGCAAAGGAGTTGAGGTTTGGCACCATGAACAAGGCTGTGAGAGGCTATTGCTGAAGCCTAGTTGCAGCAGAAGACCCCAGTGTATTGGAGATGCCAGTACCATGGGATGATGACCAAGAACAGCAGCAGCAGTGGAGTGGATCAACCTGAGCTTACAGCGCTACAGAGGGCAGAGCTGGAGAAATGACCCAAGGCCTTTGGAGGAGCTCAGAAGATCATGTGTGGATCCCAGACATTGAAACAAGAAGCTGTAACATTGAAGTTGCCTAGGAGACCCCGAGATGTCTCAGATACCAGAGCCATGAGCTATCTGTTGAGGAAAGCTGCTAACAGGGAGTGGAACCAGCCCAGGAGAAAGAACTTTGTTGTAAACAACAAAGATGACAACGGAGTTGGAGATTTGAAGACTGTTTTGTCATCAGAAATGAAGACAGAGTTTGGGAGTTTGCCCAGCTGGTTTCCTGTCTTGCTTTGGGGATTACAGTTTAGTGATTGGATGAATTTCAAAAGAGACCTTGAACTTTGGACAGTTAATATTGTTGAGACTGCTATAGACTAGGGGGCTTTGGAAGTTGGACTAAATGTATTTTTTATTAGGCTATGGGTCGTTGTGACCCCCAGAGACTCATGTGTTTGAACAAGCCTAATGGGGGGCCAGGGAGTGGAATGTGATGGTTTGTATATTCTGGGCCCAGGGAGTGGCTCTATTAGGAGGTATGGCCTTGTTGGAGTAGGTGTGTCACTGTGGGCATGGGCTTAAGACCCTCATCCTAGTTGCCTGGAAGCCAGTCTTCTGCTAGCAGCCTTCAGATGAAGATGTAGAACTCTCACTGGGCAGTGGTGGCGCACGCCTTTAATCCCAGCACTTGGGAGGCAGAGGCAGGTGGATTTCTGAGTTTGAGGCCAGCCTGGTCTACAGAGTGAGTTCCAGGACAGCCAGGGCTACACAGAGAAACCCTGTCTCTAAAAACAAAACCAACCAAACAAACAAACAAAATAAAGAAGATGTAGAGCTCTCAGCTCCTCTGGCACGATGCCTGCCCAGATGCTGTCCTGCTCCCACCTTGATGATAATGAACTAAACCTCTAAACCTGTAAGCCAGCCTCACTTAAATGTCGTCCCTTATAACACTTGCCTTGGCCATGGTGTCTGCTCACAGCAGTAAAACTCTAACTAAGACAGGGCCACCCACCCATCTCAAAATTTTTAACCTAGAATTGTTCCTGTCTAAAGGAAACATAGGGACAAAAAATGGAGCAGAGATTGAAGGAAAGGCCATCCAGAGACTGTCCCACCTAAGGATCCATCCCATCTGCACACACCAGACCCTGGCACTATTGCTGATGCCAATAATGCCCATAGACAGGAGCCTGGTGTGGCTGTCCTCTGAGAGGCTCTGCCAGCACCTGACCAATACAGACGCTGATACTCACAGCCAACCATTAGACTGAGCACAGAGACCCCTAATGTAAGAGTTGGGGAAGGACCGAAGGAGCCAAAGAGGACTGAAACCCCATTGGAAGAGCAACAATATAAACTAATCAGACCCCTCAGAGCTCCCAGGGACTAAACCACCAACCAAAGAGTACACATGGAGGGACCCATGGATCCAATTATATATGTAACAGAGGATGGCCTTATCTGGCATCAGTGGGAGGGGAGGCACTTGGTCCTATGGAGGCTCGATGCCCCAGCAAAAGAGGATGCTAAAAGGATGAGGCAGGAGTGGGTGGGTGGTGGGTGGGGAAGACTCTCTTAAAGGCAAAGGGGAAGAGGGATAGAATGTGGGGTTTGTGGAAGGGAGACCAGGAAGGGGGACATTTGAAATGTAATTGACTAAAATAATCAATAAAAAAATTATCTTTATCAACCAAAAGTCTTGTTTCAGCTAAGGTTACTATTGCTGTGATTAAAACAGCAGGACCAAAAGCAGTCTGAGGAGGAAAAGGTTTTCCTGTCTACACTTCCACAGCACTGTTCATCACAGAGTGAAGTCAGGACAGGAACTCAAAGCAGGCAGGAGCTGATACAGAGGCCATGGAGGGTGCTGCTTAGTGGCCTGCTTCCCATGGCTTGCTCAACCTTTCTTATAGAACCCAGGACCACAGCCCAGGGATGACACTACCACAATGGGCTAGGCCCTCCCCTGTCAATCACTAATTAAGAAAATGCCTTTACAGCCTAATTTTATGGAAGCATTTTCTCAGTTGAGGTTCCCCTACCTTTGAAGACTATAGCTTGTCTCAAGTTAATATAAAACCAGCCAGCACATATCTTAGCCTTTACTTCTGCTGAAATAAAACTATCTAGTTGGAGAGTGTTGAACTAACTTCTATGTTGTTCAAAATATGTTCTTCTTGCTCACTCATCTAGAAAGTATGACACTGTTTCTCAGTTCAGGCAACTACTAATAAGTAGACACCTATTTATGCTCTAAATGCTTTAAGCAGACATCAAAGAATGAGACTGTAAAATGTGAATGAAAGCTTCAGGGGAGGGACCAAAATATGAATAACAAAACAATTACAACCCAGGATTCAAAGTATTAGTAGTTTCTCTTGAACATTTTTTATTGTTAAAAGTTTTGATAACTTACTTGAAACTGCAATTGCTGACACACACACCTGAGAGTGAGTGGTTGGATTCTGGTTCTCCATTCACAAATTCATAGCAATACAACATGCAGACACAGAGTTGTTTGAGTGGAAAGAAATGTTTACATGAAACTCTGTGCAGATGCTAATCTTTCAGGAATTTGTAAGACTGTTTCTTTCTGAGACAAAAAAGGACTCTGTATTTAAAACTTACATTTGTTCATTAATCGCCATTGAACTGTGTTTAAAGAAATGAAACCCAATATATTTCACAAGGTAAAAAGTGCTGACACTTTGTTTCCTTAAAGTATGGTAGGATCAAGCACAAACGAGTCACAGAAAATAAATTTGGGTGACCATAATGCAAAAGATTAAAAACATATTCCATCGCCATTAATAAAACTTCCAAAGGACTGTGACAAAGTCTGTCAAACTTCAGAGGCCCCGGGTTTGGCAGTTAAAAGAGAAGAACATGAAACATTTGGGGGATTTTTTTTCTTTGTAGATAATTAAACCCAAGCCACAAGCAAACAAATGAACAGATGTCCACCATATTTTCTTTGCTCCAGAGATGAGAGCTGAGTATTGGAGATGTCAGATTTGGAAGAAACACGTAGACTATGTTCTCCCCCATCCTCCCACCCTGCCCCGCCCCGCCCCGCCCCGCCCAGTCTGAGTGACTTGGTCAGTCTGAGCTCAACACCATCTTAATTTATTTATTCAGTTGCTTTGATGTTTGCTTTCCAGGACAGGGTCTTACTATGTAGTTCTGGCTTATAGACCAGGCTGGCCTCAAACTCACAGAGATCCTTCTGCCTCTGCCTCCTGAGTGCTGAGATTAAAGGTATGTGCCATCATGCATATTCGGCCTTTAATCTAAAGCAATTGGGTCTAACTCTCATCTCTCTTTTGGGGAGGCCAAACATTTTCAATGAGCAGTATATATTCTGAAGGTGTGCTTGGCACTTTTGTCTGTAGTGTGGCTATGATGTGACATGGATCAGCACCTGGTCATCTCTTGGACAGATATTATTCCTCAGTGCTCTTTCTCATTCATAAACCATGGTCACAGAGGATTCCTGCCTGATGGTTCCTATCATGGATGTGACTCCATTTCTCTGTGGGCCTACAAGAGTTTCCTGCCTAAGTGGAACCACTAAGCAACAACCTCCTGCCTGCACTCAAAGAGTCTTCACCAAGGGGGATGAATGGCTCGGTAGCCATTCTGGGTAGCTCAAGCCTGTAATGCCAGGACTTGGGAGGCTAAGGTAGAAAGCTCACCACAAGTTCAAGGCTAGCTTAGACTATACAGTAAGTTCTAGTCCAGCCTGGGCTACAGAGTGACTGTCTCACAAAGGACAGTGGTGGCAGGGAAGCTAGATGCTCACACACCAGCATGAGGCCTGGGGCTCCTGTGGGAAATCGAAGACAGTGGTACAACAAGCCTGCAACCCCAGTGCTGGGAGGTGGAGACATCTATCTTTTGAGGGCCACGGTTCAAGCTGCCACACCCTAGACTGCCCTTCTTGAGGCTGATTTATCTATAAGTCATAGAGATATTGGTTCATCCTGAATCTCTCAGCCTTCAAGGCTGTCTCTTGGCTCACTGCTCCATGGCTACAACTCCAGTTCTAAGAGCTGTTTCTCTTGTGGATTTCTGCTGTGATTTCTGTGAGGGAACTCTTTCAGTGGTAAACAAATAACTGCCCACTCTAGAGTACAAAGGGCAAAGGGAAGTCCAACTTGGAGAACCTGTGACTTTACTGAGCTTACTTACAGAGCATGGGGAGGGGTACTTACAAGAGCAGGGTGACCCCAAAGCAGCCATGCCACTGAGAGGTCTCACTGAAGCATAGACATGGCTTCCCTGTTGCTATTGAGATGCATAGCTGTATTAGCCATTTTTCTACTGCTATGAAGAGACACCATGACCAAGACCACTCTTACAAAAGAAGATTTGACTGGGGCCTTCTTGACTCAGAGGTTCAGAGGTTCAGAGCGCTATCATCAGACTGGGGAGAAGAGCAGCACATATGGCAGGTACAGTGCTGAACTGATCCACAGGTGAGAGCGAGAGCAAGAGAGCGAGAGAGCGAGAGAGCGAGAGAGCAAGAGAGAGAGTGAGAGAGAGAGAGAGAGAGCGAGAGCAACACTGGGTTTGGCATGGGCTTTTGAAATCAAATCCCACCCCCTCATGATACACCTCTCCAAAGAGAACACACCTCCTGATTTTCCAAACTGTCTCCTAACTGGAGACTAAGCATGCAAATACTAGAGCCTATGGGCGCTGCTCTTATTCCAAGCACAACAGCCTTCCAGTCTCTGTCTACTAGCTCCTCCCTAGTGATAAAATGGGGCAGAACTACATACAAATTGCCTACAGGCATCGGAATCTCAGATGAGGGGCTAAGGATTCTCCTCACCCCCGTCTAGAAGTGAACATCAGGAGTCAACAGACTCAGTCTTGACTGTCTCTGGCAAAGCCACAGCTGCTCTGATAATGGCTGTTGGGCTTCGAGAATAGTTTCCACAAAGTCTCTTAGCTGCGATGGTCTCCCTGTTTTCTCTCATGGAATTCTTTCCCTATGCAGCAGTTAAGAGCAGCACTTCAAGGTATATACATCAGAACATACATGACACAATCCGGCTTAAATATTTCCAGTCTCATGGGGCACTTGGACTGAGTTCTAGACTTACCCTACCTCAGCTTACTGCTCAACTTTTCCCCAGCACTGGTGTTGACCGTGTTCCAGCCCTATGGACTGCCTATCGACTGATTGCTCTGAGAGGCTGACCATTGCTGCCCTGCTCAGAAAGGTGTCCTCTGATCCTCCCCACACCTGACTTTCTGTCTGTGACCTCCACAGCATGTCTCGATTTACAGTTGATTTACCTCCATACTGGGTTAAACTCCCATGATGATGGGAAGCAAACTCCCTTGGTTCAGGCTCTGGTGCCCCAGCTGAGCAGGGGAGGGTAACAGCCACGCTAGCACTTCCTGGGCAAACCGAGGTGCTGATCCTCATGTTTATAACGTGTTGAATAAACATGGCTGGCACTTCAGGTCCTATGCTTCTAGACTCAGGCTCGTCTCATTTGTCAGTTTTCCATGCGTTTGATTTGTGCGTGTTTCTCCTGGACCACTGATTCCTTCCCCTTTGGCCATAGCTCTGTAGCTTTTCTGCATCCAGTTCTGCTCCATGCTCTCTGAAGATACTAACATTGTCTCCCACATCTCTGGTCTCTCTAAACTGCCGTGCACTCCAAATCTGTGTACTGGGCAACTCTTAGCTTTAACTGGACTAAAAGACACAAGAGTGGATCCCTGTCCACACTCAGAGCTCTCTGCAGAGCTGAGATGAACCATCTTGGCAAGCTGCCACTGGCTATTTTGGAATCTCCATCCTGGTATTGCTAACCTTTGGATCCTGAAGGGACTGGTCACTCCTCTGAGTTTCTTTTCCTCATGTGCAAACTGAAGAGGTTAGACCATATCCATTTAAGGTTCTTCTAGACCTCAAGTGCTGAGATTTTTCTTGTTTAAGTTTTGAGATAGGGAATCAGATATCCCAGGCCAACCCCAAACTCTTTCTGTAGCTGAACTCCTGAACCTCCTGCCTCCACCAACCTAGGCTGAGATAACAGGCTTCCAGCTCTCAAGGGTCAAGGTATTTAGCGACTCTATTTTCTATTTTATTTTTTCCCAGCAGATGACTTGTCTTATGTCCTGAAGACTCCGGCTCTTCACGTGGGCCTTGGGGAAAGCTGTTGAGCAGCATCAGCAGGGCTAAATTGGGGTGGGGTGTTTGATCTTTCTTGGACTCCACAAGATCAGCTCCCGACCACTTCACTGTGAGCAGCTCAGCTTCACGCAGAACCTGGGAGATGTGTTAGGTCTCTACTGCATTTGTGGCAATGGACTTCTTAGTTACCTTGGCTTGTACACTTGTCTGTGGACTTTTGCAGTGTACTGGGCAGCTCATGGCCATGGCCCCTTTTGGCATAGTCATTGCTCCTTTTGCAGAGGTGGAAGTCATCTTAGAAGTCGGGACTCATGTGTTAAGGTTTTAATGAGCAGCCAATTTCCTCAAATCTATTTTAGAAATGAGAGTAGGATTCAGCTAGCTGAGGTTGAGGGTGATAGCTCAGGTAACAGGGTATTTCCCTAGCATGATGCTCTGTGCTCAATCCCCAGCACCCCATCCCTGCCTTGGGGGCCAGCATCTGGTGTCTTAATTTGCTTTCAATTGCTGCATTAAAAATAATAAACACAAACAACATAGGAGGTAGGAAGGGAAATATTTGCTTGACTTACACACCAAAACCAGGAACCTTCACTGAGGGAAGGCAAGAACTCAAAGCAGGAATCTGGAGGCAGGAACTAACAGGTTGTATGAGATGTTTACACCTGTGAGCATGCGTGGGAGTGTGTGATATATCCTGCATATGAAATGTGTACATTATGATTCATAACAGTAGCAAAATTACAGTTCTGAAGTAGCAATGAAATGATTTTGTGGCTAGAGGTCACCACAACATGAGAGACTGTACTAAAGGGTCAGAGTTAGGAAGGTTGAGACCCACTGCTGTAGAGAAATACTACTTAGCTGTCTTGCTCTGCATAGCTTGCTCCACCTGCTTTTTAATACAACGAGGACTGCCTGCCCAGGGGTGACACCACCCACAGTGGATTGGACCCTATAGAATTGCCTACAGGCCAGTCTGATGAAGGCACCTTCTCATTTGAGGTTAACTGTTCCCAGGTGACCCAAGCTTGTGTCAGATTGAGAAGGAAACCATCCAGCACACCTGTAATCTTAGCATAGCTGAATCAGAAGTCTGAGAAGATACTCAGCTATATAGTGAGTTTAAGGCCCAAAGGAAGAAAGGGAAAAAAAAAGATTTAGTAGGTAGGTAAGGAAACGGAAACCGTATTTGGTGTTTACTCAGTCAGGACTGGAGTAGTACACTGTGTGCCAGGACTGGAGTAGTACACTGTGTGCCAGGCCCTGGGTGTCACCTACAGCACCAAACAAACAGATAAAAACAAAAACATCAAACAAGCAAACAGCAACCCCCTAATAAGGAGCATGTCAATTGCTTCATTTGCTTTCCTCAGCTGGAAAACTGAGGAACAGGGATACAACCAAGCCCCTCAATGTGGATAGCTAGCAGGGATGACATGCCCTCCCCCACTCCCAAGACAGTAACAACCACTTGCAAACAGAAATTTTCATTTCTCTGCATCTGCTGTAATCACCATCTTGTCTGTCTCCTGGAAGTGTGTTTTTATACATACTCACTTTGTATGCGAGGCTCAGAGAGGTTTAACTGCTGCTCAGCTAAGACCACACCTGAGACTTCAGCCTCTGAAGCTCAGGACCCTCTTCCCTAGTCCTGTGCACAGCAGCGTAGTTGATTGAATCAAATTTCTTTTTTTAAATGTAATTTTAAAAATTAATCCTTTTGAGACTTTCACACATGTGCACGTTGTACTTTTACTGTATTTGCCTAACTCCCCCAGACCCAACCCCCACCTCCCCAGCCCCTCCCAGTGTCACATTTTTTTAGCATCCTACTTGTGTTGGCTGTACTCACAGGTGTGGTGCCATTCTGCTATATGGCTCTGTGGTACTCAACCTGTAAGAGGCCACAAGCTTAAAGAAAACTGACTCTTCCTCCTGCAGAATCGTCTGTCAGACGCTCCTCGGCTGGATTGGAGGCTCTTGTTCTCTGCTAGATTGTTGATCAGTTTGATCTTAACAGGTCTCTCACAGGCAGCCATGCCCCTGTAAGCTCATAAGTGCACTGGTCAGGTCTGTCCAGAAGACTGTTCACTCTGGTCCTCCCGACACCTGGCTCTTCCCATCCTTCTGTCCCTTCCACGTGCACCTTCCATGATGGCCCCGAACCCTTTGAGAGTGGGTGTAATATACATGCCCCATTCGTGGCTGGACACTCCACCGACATTTCTCTGCAAATTCAACAGTTGTGAATTTCTGGGTCAAGCCTCATCCACTGCACAAAGAAATTTCACTGATGGGCCCTGAAAGCTGCAGTGATCTATGGACAGAGAGATGGGAGTTTAGAAGGCACTCTGATGGACTTAGTTCCATTTGGCAAAATAGTAGTAGGTTCACTCCTGGGGCTGTGCCTACGCAGCCATGGTGTTTTGAGCAGATTTACACTGAGAGGCATGTTTTTCCTCCTGTCAATTGAACCTTAAATCCAACCAGAGAACAGCTGGTTATCCCCATAACATGCATGCCACTACTGTATCCACAGGCATATCTTGCCATCCTGATCATTTATTATAAGCTCACCCTCCAGTACTAAGACAGCCAGCAGGGAGAAAACTTCATGGTCAGTACCAGCCTAATTTCTCCAGTCCTGTGACCGAAGTGTTTTCAGCAATAGACTTTCATTATGAAGTTCTAATGGGCAACCAAGATCAATGACAATAACCTGTATTGTATTGGTAGTCTCCTGCCACCCTTGGTCAACAACTCCAGGAGAAAGCATTCCATTTCTGACTGTGGACAGTTGTATTAAATAAATAGCCCCTAGTTGGTCGTGTATCATAAACTTAGACAACCTTGGCAGCAATATTTGATGAACTTGAAAGTTCACATGTAAGGGACTTTTCTGCTAGCCCAGTTCAGAATCCTTTCAGATCCTTCTAAGGTAAGTTGATGCACATGAGTTCCCAGTAATATGAATGTGAATTGCATTCTATATCTTTCCACAGAAAATACACCCAACAGCACTCACCTACTAAAGATGAAGAAACTTCCAAGTACACGAAGCCACGTGTCTAGGCACCCTGCCCCTCCCAAGCAAATCTGCTAACACAATGCAGAAGCCTTGAAACTTAAACTGCTTTTCCCCTTAACATATCTGGAAGTTGGAGGATAGTCAAAAAGAGATCCATCCTGGATTAAATGGTTAGAAAACATGTGGGGTATAGCTCATTCCTGTCACCCCAAGACTTCGGAGCCTGAGGCAAGAGAACCATGAGTTACAGGCCAACCTGGGCTATAGGATGCAAGACTGACTTAAAAACAATCATTTCTCAATGAGTCATATCTTAAAGCTAAAATACCAGGGCAAGTCCATAGCACATGTCAAGTACTGGGGAGGGGTGGGAGAGGGCAGCAGCAGGGACAGAAGTCCGCTTCTAGTGCTGTTGTTAGCTCTAGAGTGGATTAAAAATAAAAGTAACTGTCTTCCCTGCATGTAGGACAGCTGGAGACATTGTTTATTGAAGTATTTGTCTTGCTACAATGTATTCTTCAATTATGAAAGTTCTATTAATGTCCCAAAGGTGAGCAAGAAGGGCTTCCTGGAAAGAATGTGGGCATGTTCTGCCACCTAGTGGTTACATGAAAACATGTACTAAGAAATAAAGGAAGTTAAACTTTGGTAATAGTTTTGGAAATTTCAAACCAATCTCTCAATGCATCCAATTGTCATTAGTATTAACAGGACACTGGACTTCTGTATCTTTAATTCATGAGGAATAAGAGCAAAAGGAACATAATAATATATATATTTACATTATTGGGTATTTTATTTACATTTCAGGTGTTACCCCTTTCCCGGTTTCCCACCCCTCCTTGGGAATCCTCCTATCCCATCTCCCCTCCCCCTGCTTCTATGAGGGTATTCCTTCATCTACCCACTCCCGCCTCCTTGCCCTGGCATTCCCCTACACTAGGGCATAAAGCCTTCAGGACCAAGGGCCTCTCCTCCCATACATATGTGGCTGGAGCCATGGGTCCCTCCATGTGTACTCTTTGGTTGGTGATTTAGTCCCTGGAAGCTCTGGGGGATCTGATTGGTTGATATTGTTGTTCTTCCTATGGGGTTACAAACCCCTTCAGCTCCTTCAGTCCTTTCTCTAACTCCTCCATTGGGAACCCCGTGCTTAATGGTTGGCTATGAGCATTCACCTCTGCATTTGTCAGGCTCTGCCAGAGCCTTTCAGGAGACAGCTATATCAGGCTCCTGTCAGCATGTACTTCTTGGCATCCATAATAGTGTCTGGGTTTGGTGACTGTATATGGGATGGATCCCCAGGTGAGGCAGTCTCTGGATGGCCTTTCCTTCAGTCTCTGCTCCACACTTTGTCTCCATATTTTTCTGGTGAGTATTTTGTTCCCCCTCTAAGAAGGACCGAAGCATCCACACTTTGGTCTTCCTTCTTCCTGAGCTTCATATGGTCTGTGAATTGTATCTTGGGTATTCCAGGCTTTTGGGCTAATATCCACTTATCAGTGAGTGCATACTATGTGTGTTCTTTTGTGACTGGGTTACCTCACTCCAGATGATATTTTCTAGTTCCATCAGTTTGCCTAAGAATTTCATGAAGTCATTGTTTTTAATAGCCAAGTAGTACTCCATTGTGTGAATGTACCACATTTTCTGTATCATTCCTCTGTTGAAGGACACCTGGCAGGGCAGGGGTTCCTGCGTCCCCGGATCCCAGGGGTCTCAGTTACTCTTGGTGTTGGGGCAGATGTTGTGGCCTCCTTGGGTGCAGATCCAGCTCCCAAGGTCTGCTGGAACATAATTATATGACTGTAATTTATTTGAACTAAAATGTATGACCTGCCTAGCACCATACTGGAGTCCAACCCGGTTTTCCCCAGTATATACTCATTTAGCATGAGAGTAAGTATCACCTGGATACAGCAAAGAGACAAGCAAGTAGCTGTCTTTAGTGGAGTTGTCATGAGAAGGGAAACACAACAGACAAACAGAAAATTATGGACAGTTCAGTTCGTATTAGCCCAAGCAGAGCTTAAAACTGAGCATTAATTCTTGATAAAATGTTCAGAAGTTTAAAGTCATCTTTGACCATATAGCAAGTCAAAGGCCGGAGGTATGTGCTCCATGTCAGAGGACACTGTGTGGAAGACTGATTGCATTCTAGCATGTGGTTATGTGGAGCATTGTAGTGATGTGACCGCACAACAGCAAAGAAAAAGGTACAGCTGAGCAGTGAGGGAAGGGTGACAAAGTCAGAGAGGTGACAGGAGCCAGCTCCTCGGAGCTCAGTGCTGAGGGATGCAGATTTAACACTGGAGTCTCCAGGCAAGATGGGACACCATTGAAAGTGGGATTTATTTTAACCTTTATTTATGTATTTCATGTGAATGTGCATGTGTGTGCACATGAAGATCAGAAGAAGACTGGGAGTTAGTTTCTTCCTTCCACCATGTAGATTCCAGGATCAGAACTCAGGCCTTCTAGCTTGGCAGCAAGCACCTTTACCTATTAAATTATCTTGATAGTCCGACTGGCGGGTTTAAATAGTAGAGTCATCTAAGAACTGAATCACTTTCTGACAAAATAAAATACTAAGTAACCTGACAGCCAGGTTTGAAGGCTGCTAGGGGTAGGGGAGGGAACTAAGTGTTACATTTGAGATGGGAATTAAGACCCCCACCAAGTGATACTCAGTGTTCAGGAGGACACAGGAAGATCTTGAGCTGGAAGCCAGACAGTCAGAGCCTGTCTCCTGTTGGGCCTTGGATGAGGTAACTCCATTTAACCTGCGCCCTTCGGTCACGGTCACGGTGACGGTGTGGGAAGCTCCGCGGGACCCCGCCACGCTGCCAGACGCTCCCGTCCCGCGCGAGTTTTTTTTTCTTCCCCACAGTCTCCGACAAACATCTTTTGGGTATATGCCCATGAGTGATATGGGTCTTTTTTTGTTTGTTTGTTTGTTTGTTTGTTTGTTTGTTTTCGAGACAGGGTTTCTCTCTGTAGCCCTGGCTGTCCTGGAACTCACTCTGTAGACCAGGCTGGCCTCGAACTCAGAAATCCGCCTGCCTCTGCCTCCCAAGTGCTGGGATTAAAGGCGTGTGCCACCACCGCCCGGCAATAGCTGGGTCTTGAGGTAGAACTATTCCCAGTTTTCTGCAAAACCACCAAATTGATTTCCAAAGTGGTTGTACAAGTTTACACTCCCACCAGCAATGGAGACGTGTTCCCCTTGCTCCACATCCTCGCCAGCATGTGCTATCTCAGTTAATGAAGAGGAAGACATAACAATTGACACTGAGGAAATTCAAAGAATCATTAAGGCTTGCTTCAAAAACCTAAACTCCACAAAAATGGAAAACTTTAATGAAACAGATGATTTGGGGGGGGGGTTGGTTTTTTCGAGACAGGGTTTCTCTGTGTAGTCCTGGCTGTCCTGAAACTCACTCTGTAGACCAGGCTGGCCTTGAACTCAGAAATCCTCCTGCCTCTGCCTCCCAAGTGCTAGGATTAAAGGCGTGCGCCACCACCGCCTGCAATAGATCATTTTCTAGTCAGATAACATTTACTAAAGTTAAATCAAGATCAGGTAAACTATTTAAACATTCCCACAACCCCTAAAGAAATAGAAGCAGTTATTAAAAATCTGCCAACCAAAAAGAAAAAAAGAAAAAAGCCCAGTGCCAAATGGTTTTAGTGCATAATTCTACCAGACTTTCAAAAAAGAGGTAATTCCAATACTCCTCAAATTATTCCACAAAACAGAAACAAAAGGAACACTGCCAAACTCATTCTATAAGGCCAAGGTCAGCCTAATACCTAAACCACAGAAAGACTCAGGAAAGAAAGAGAACTTCAGACTGGTTTTTCTTACAAACATTGATGCAAAAATACTTGAAAGTCGAATCCAGGAACACATCAAAGACATCATCCACCAAGATCAAGTAGGTTTCATCCTAAGGATGCAGAGATGGTTCAATATGCAAAAATCCATCATCATAATCCACCATATAAACAAACTGAAAGAAAAAAATCACATGATTATCTCATCAGATGCTGAAAGAGCCTTTGATAAAACCCATCACCTCTTCATGTTAAAGGTATTAGGGAACTCAAGGATACAGGGTATACACCTAAACATAATCAAAGCAATATGCAGCATGCCAAGAGCCAACATCAAACTAAATGGACAGAAATTTAAAGTATTTCCTCTAAAATCAGAGACAAGGCTGCCCACTCTCTCCCTATCTGTTCAATACAGTACTTGAAATTCTAGCCAGAGCAATAAGACAACTAAAGGAGATCAAGGAGATACAAATTGGAAAGGAAGAAGTCAAAATATTGTTATTTGGGGATGATATGATAGTATATATAAGTGACCCCAAAAATTCTACTACCAACTCGTACAGCTGATAAACACCTTCAGCAAAGTGGCTGGATACAAAATTAGCTCAAAGAAATCAGTAGCCCCTCTTTATACAAATGATAACTGGGCCAAGAAAGAAAATAGGAAAACAACATCCTTTACAATAGCCACAAATAATATACAATATTTTGGTGTAACTCTAACCAAGCAAGTGAAAGATCTTTATGACAAGAACTTCAAGTCTTTGAAGAGAGAAATTGAAGATCTCAGAAGATGGACAGATCTCCCGTGCGTGTGGATAGTAGGATCAACATAGTGAAAATGGCTATCTTACCAAAAGCAATCTACAGATTCAGTGCAGTCCCCATCAAAACTCCAACACAATTCTTCATAGACCTTGAAAGAGCAATTCTCAACTTCAGATGGAAAACCAAAAAACCCAGGATAGCCAAAACAATCCTGAATAAAAGAACTTTGGGAGGAATCACCATCTCTGACCTCAAGCTGTACTACAGAGCAATAGTGATAAAAACTGCTTAGTATTGGTACAGAAACAGAGACATTGATCAATGGAATCAAATAGAAGACCCAGAAACAAACCCACACACCCCTGTGGACACTTGCTTTTTTGATAAAGAAGCCAAAACTACACAATGGAAACATGAAAGCATCTTCAACAAATGGTGCTGGACTAACTGGATGTCTACCTGTAGAAGAATGAAAATAGATCCATATGTATCTCCCTTCACAAAACTCAAGTCTAAGTGGATCAAAGACCTCAACATAAAGCCAGATATACTAAAACTCATAGAAGAGAATGTGGGAAATACCCTTGAATGCACTGCTACAAGAGACAAGTTCCTGAACAGAACACCAGTAGCTCAGCCTCTAAGATTAACAGTTGACAAATGGGACCCCATGAAACTGCAAAGCTACTGTAATCAAAAGACAAATTTGTAGGACAAATCAGAAGCCCACAGATTGGGAAAGGATCTTTACCAACCCTACATCTGAAAGAGGGCAAATATTCAAAATTTATAAAGAACTCGAAAAGTTAGACACCAACAACCCAATTCTAAAAATGGGGTACACAACTAAATAGAGAGTTCTCAACAGAAAAATCTCGAGTGGCTGAGAAGCACTTAAAGAAATGTTCAAAGTCCTTAGTCATCAGGGAAATGCAAATCAAAACAACTGTGAGGTTCCATATTACACCCATCAGAACGGCTAAAATCAAAAACTCAAGAGATAGCACATGCTGGCAAGGATGTGGAGCAAGGGGAACACGCCTCCATTGCTGGTGGGAGTTCAACCACTTTGGAAATCAATTTGGTGGTTTTGCAGAAAACTGGGAATAGTTCTACCTCAAGACCCAGCTATTGCTGGGCGGTGGTGGCACACGCCTTTAATCCCAGCACTTGGGAGGCAGAGGCAGGCGGATTTCTGAGTTCGAGGCCAGCCTGGTCTACAGAGTGAGTTCCAGGACAGCCAGGGCTACACAGAGAAACCCTGTCTCGAAAACAAACAAACAAAAAAAGACCCATATCACTCCTGGGCATATACCCAAAAGATGCTCCAACATCCCACAAAAACATTTGCTCAACTATGTTCATAGCAGCTTTATTCATAATAGCCAGAAGCTGGAAACAACCAAGATGTCTCTCAACCAAAGAACAGATAAAGAAAATGATCTATACAATGGAATACTATTCAGCTATTAAAAAGAAAGACATCATAAATTTTGCAGGCAAATGGACGGAACTTGAGAATATACTCCTGAGTGAAGTAACTCAGTCCCAAATGAACATACACGGCATATACTCACTTATAAGTAGAGATTAGCCATAAAATATAGGTACCATGTAACTCTCCTCAGACCCAAAGAAGCTAAACAAGAAGGAAGGCCCAAGTGAAGAAGCTTGACTCTCACTTAGCAGGGGGAATAAAATAGTCATACAAGGCAGATGGAGGAGGAGATGGGCTGGGGACTGGGGGATACAAGATCAGGTGTGGGGAAGGACAGGAGAGATGGCTAGATGGCCATGAAAATTAATGGAAATCTGCAACTGGCAGGGGTGAAGAGGTGGGGGAAATCTCCAGGAAGAGACAAAGACCCAGGATAAGGGAGGCACCCAAGAATCAATGGAGTGACCTTAGCTGTCACTCACTACACTGGGGACATGGAACCTGAAGAGTCACCTCCTGTAGCCAGGCAGGAGCCCCAGTGGTGCAATTGAGACACCAACCCACCCACAAAACTTTTGACCCAAAATTTATCCTGTCTACAAAAAATGCAGGCATGGGAGATGGAGCAGAGACTGAGGAAATGGCCAAGCAATAATTGGCCCAACTTGAGATCCATCCCATGGGCAAGCACCAATCCCTGACACGATTAATGATACTGTTATGCTTGCAAACAGGAACATGTTGTCCTCTGAGAGGATCCACCCAGCACCCGACTCAGACAGATACAGACACCCAGAGCCAAACAGTGGATGGAGCTTGGGGACTCTTATAAAAGAATAGGAGGAAGGAATGCAGGTCCAGAAGGGGTAGGAACTCCACAGGAAGACCAACAGAGTCAGCTAACCTGGACCCTTGGGCTTTCAGATTCCAAACCACCAACCAGAGGACATACACAGGCTGGACCTAGACTTCCTTGCTCATACATAGCAGATGTGCAGCTTGGTCATGTTTGTCCTAAGCCACTGGAACAGGGTCTATCCCAAAAGCTGTTGCCTTTACATGGGAAGTGTTCTTCTAGCTGCAGCCTTGTCTGGCCTCAGTGAGAGAAGCACCTAGCCTCACAGAGACTTGAAGTACCAAGGTGGGGGAGGGTATACCCAGGAGGGCTCCCACCCACTCAGAGGAGAAGGGGAGGTAGGGATCAGGGATCGGGAAAGAAAGAAATGTGGGAGGGGTGACAGTGAGAGGCAGTGAGAGGGATGTAAAGTGCATAAGTTAAAAAATAAAGAAAGAAAAAAGAAAAATAGGAAAATGAATAATTTCTAATTCTACGTCTGAAGTAAGCTAGTGTGTGTGTGTGTTTCTGTGTGTGTTTTGGCGAGAAGAGCCTTTGAGGGGACAGCTACATGTGTGGAGATCTGAAGCTTCTAGCGGGAAGACTGCCCTGCTTCCTTTGAGAGCACAGTCTTGAGGCGTTTCCTCCACACTGATGAAGACAAGTTAAGGCATCTCAGCTGTTCTCTCCTGTCTCTTCGGTGCATCTAGGGCTATTAACTCGGCCTGAGGCACACACCTTTAATCCCAGCAAGCAGGAAGCACGCACCTTTAATCCCAGCGAGCAGGAAGCAGCAGGCAGCAGGCAGGCAGTTCTCTGAGTTGACGCCTGCCGCCTGCCTGCCGGATCTACACAGCCAGTTTAAAGTCAGCCAGGGCTCCAGTGAGACACAGTCTCAAAATAACAAATGGAAACTTTGCAATAGGATTGAAAACAAACAAAAAACCTACTATGCTAAACACACCCTTAGGCTAGTTACATTTAAAGTGCCCACAAGCCCCAAGACACCAGGAAGTAGTTACTAAAACACAAAATCCTAAATCACTTTGTACAGCTGTGCTAAGGATTTTTTTTTAAAACAGTGAGTATCTCGGGTGTGATGATCCACACCTTTAGTTCCAACACTCGGAGGCAGACGCAGGCAGATTTGTGTGAGTTAACATAGCCCTGAAGAACCAGGGCTACACAGAGAAACCTTGTCTCAAAAAAACTCAAAGAACAAAACAGTGTCTATTATCGATTCGAGACTAGAGACAGGAGCTGTGCAGAAGGCTGAAGAAAAAGACAAATGTCACGAGACTAAACTCAAGAGCGCCCAAAGTAACAGCACAGGATCAGACCATGATGAGAAAGTGGCTTCAAAAGCAAACCTCTTGGACCAAGGCTCATGGGTTAAAGGTATGGCCGCACCTATGACCAGAGTGGCTGTCCTTGGGATCTATACAGTTGGAAAGTGATAACTGAGAGCTGACTCTGCAAAACATAATGATGTTTGGAAAACAAAGCACAGGAAAGTCCTTGGCCTGGAGTTGTGTATAGGCCTGCCTTTAAGCCCATCAGAGGATCACTCCAAGGTCACCGCAGGCTACCTGAGAGATTTAAAAAAATCTCCAGATTAAAAAAAAAAAACCAAGTAAATGAATAATAACTGCAAAACTTAAACCAAGCAAGCAGGCAAACAGTAAACCTCTCACAGGCTACTGTACTTGCAGGCGCATAGCTTTCCCGGGATGGGAGTGAATACACCCAGCAAACACCTACCTTCAAAGCCTCAGCTACCACAGACCTGACTCACACCTCCGCCGGGTTTGAGGCGCAGGCACAGTCACGTGGCAGACTCCGGCCAATCAGCAAGCTGCTCGCGGGTGAGTCCCATAAAGGCGCCAGTCGCTGGCTGCTGACAGCCGCCATCCAGGCGAGAGCTGGCGGCCACCGGTGGAGAACCGGGAGCGACGGCCCTGCACTGCTTCATCTAGTGCAAACCGAAAGGGTGATTGAACAAGGTCCCTTCCTAAGAGGTACTGCCATTGCTACAGAGGCTGGGCCCCGGGGCTGCCCCAGGCTGCTCTTTGGGTGAGAATAACCGTTTTTTTTTTTTGCCTCTCCCCTCCCCCATGAGTGCTGGGCCGCAGGGAGGGCAGTTGGGAGGCCATTGCCCAACCGAGTGCGTGCCGCCTGGAGCCCAGGTGAGCTGGGAGCCTCTGTCTTTTGGTCTTGACCAGCTGCGAACTTGTGGTCCCAGGGGACCACTTTCTCCACCTTTTCCCGCTTCTAGTCCTTAGCCTTCCTACCCAAGGCTTGGAAGGAGGTTGGCACAAAGTCCAGGGTATAACGGTTTTCTTCGTGGTTGGAGTGTCGGGCCATTTTCTGTACTGTGATTTTGAGAGAGCGGGAGAATATTTAGAGCGCCTTTGTTGTGTCTGTTCTGTTTGTGGATATTGAGGACAGGGAAATCCTGTATTTGGTTCAGTCTCCTACCCTTATGGAGCGCCTCGGGATATAGGGATATAGCAAACCTTCTGCTGTGTGCTGTGGGTCAGAGTATGCCCTACCTCCCGGCCCTACCTGTGCATAGACAAGAGTGCCCGTGGACCCACGGGAAGGGGCGGAGCAGGTATGTGGAAAGGACTGAGGGAGGTGTCTCACAAGAGACAACCCAATCTCCAAGAGCAGATGGAAATTGGATTTAAGAGTGATAATGGCAGTTCTGGTGTAGAAGTGATTGAAAGGTCAATACATAGAGTGAGGTGGATCCAGGGATACTTGTTTGGCTCGGTAGTCCAGACTGGCCTTGCTTGCCTCGGCCTCACCGGTGCGGGGGTTACAGCTGTTTACCACGACTCCTGGCAAGGTTTTCTGAGTTTTAAAAGAAAGTGTGTGTGTGTGTGTGTGTGTGTGTGTGTGTGTGTGTGTGTGTGTG
>JANHMN010000028.1:1430547-1444113 GCA_030674055.1 Rhabdomys pumilio | reverse complement strand
CCCCCGCTACCCCATCCTCACCCTCACATTCCCCCCCCCTTCTGTGTTATTTTTTCATGGGACCAAGAATCTCCTCTCCCACCTATGCCCAACAAGGCTGTCCTCCCCTACATACATCGCTAGAGTTGTAGGTCCCTCTCTATGTGCTCCCAGGCTGGTGGTTTAGACCCTGGGGGGCTCTGGATTGTTTGGTATTGTTGCTTTCCTCTTGGTGGTCACAAACCCTTTCTGCTCCTTCAGTCTTCTAAGTTCTCCATTGGGAAACCCTTGATCATATCAGTGGTTAGCTATGAGCATCGTCCTCTGAATGTGTCAGTCTCTGGCAGATCTCTAAGGAGACAGCTATAATACGTTCTTGACAGCATGCATTTCCAGTCATCCACATCAACGTCTAGCTTAGGTGACAGTACATGGGATGGATGTCCAGGTGGAATGGTCTCCTGATGGCTCCTCCTTCAGTTTCTGTCCCATGTTTTGTTTCCATAATTGCTCCCTTGAGTATTTTTGTTACTGGTTCTAAGTAGAACTGAGCAGCCACCTAGCCTTAAAGGAGACAGGCTCTGCCAATTCCTGGTCTGCAGAGGTGTCCCTGACCTGGCTTCCTGATGAGCTGGGCACTGAGGGATTTGGTTTGAAATGGGAAAATCTTGCCTCTTACCCCTCCGAATAGTGGTGGGTTTTCCTTGTTGGTTACATCCAGATCTTCTTTCAGTTGCCTGCGCATCTTAAAGCGGAATGTGTAATGCCTTCAGCGATGACTTTGAAAGAGCCAAGGGCTCTCTTCCACAGAAATGTAAATGTTTAGCCTTGTTTATGGTTTTAAAAAATGCCACTGGGCAGTGGTGGCACACACCTTTAATCCCAGCACTTGGGAAGCAGAGGCGGGTGGATTTCTGAGTTTGAGGCCAGCCTGGTCTACAGAGTGGGTTCCAGGACAGCCAGGGCTACACAGAGAAACACTGTCTTAAAAAAAAAAATCATAACAACCAGTACAAAGCAAACACCTATCAAAACATAAAATCATCAACCCAGAAATTCTGTTTGTCTGAAACAGGCTGTGTTTAGCTCAGTGTGTCCTTGATCTTCCCTGTAGCTGAGAATGTCCTTGAATGACCCTTGCTGCACCTCCCCAGAATGTCCTGAATGACCCTTGCTGCACCTCCCCAGTGCTAGGTCACAGGTTCACAACACAGGGTAAACTAATGGGATTGAGTTCTTTCACATGTACATTAAATTTTCTTTATATGTCTTTGTAAAGATTTATCTTTATTTTTCTTAAATTATATGTCTGTGTGTAGGTATGTACATAAGGGCAGGTGCCCGTGGAACTATCAGATATCCCAGAACTAGAGTTATAGGAGGTTGTGAGTTGCCCTATAAGGATGCTGGGAATCAAATATAGGTCCTGTATTAGAACAGTAAATACTCTGAATGATAAGCTCTCTCCTGCTCTTGTTTTTATTTTTGTTTTTTTCAATCCTGTGGATTCAACCCACACTGTCTTGTTTACTAGGCTCTACTACTGTGCTATACCCCAGCCCTCTATCTTTCCATGGCTTGGTAGCTTATTGTTGTGAGCACTATATAACAGTCCTATACATGGACACACTACAGTTTACCATTCATGTGCTGCAGGTGTTTTTGATTGCTTCTAACATTTGAGAGCTGTGAGTAAAACACTTATAAATATCTATGTGTAGTTTTGTGGCTGGCCTTGAACTTGCTCTGTAGCTGGGAGTGACCTTGAACACCTGACCCCTCTGCCTGTAGGTCTGCTGCCAAGACTTGACTCAGTGTCTTACATGTGACACAAAAACACTCTACCACTGAGCTACACCTGCAGGCTATGGGAAGGTATTTTTAAGTGTTTTTTTTTTTTTCAATAAAACAACCTTTATTATAAAAACATCACACATAGAAATTAACCAGACCCAAAATTTATGCATGTCATTAAACTTCTACACAGTTAGAAGAGCCATTCTGAAGCCAAAGAGCTCATGTTGGATTTTACACTTTCATCCTTGAACCGTAGTTTTATACACTTATCCTCCACCAAAATTAACAACAAAATCCTTGTGACAGAGAAGTATAAAGCGATTACTCTGCATCTTCCTTTGTAACATGTCCCTCACCCTCGTCCGTCCTTCCTCCACCTGCTTTAGCTCTGCCTTTCTTCTCGTGTCACACCGCCCCACACGGACATGTATTGCATTATTGGCTAGGTTCTACATAGGAAGGTTAATATGAGAGAGTTTTCTTTCTGAGATTATGTGACTTTGCTTGATGTTATAAAATAGTCCGTCTGTTTTCCTATAAGTTTTGTGATTACATTTTTCTTTTTAGAGCTAAGTAGTATTTCATTTTAATATACATGCCAAATTTTCATTATCCGCTCAGTAGTTAATGAATAACTAGGATGGTTCCATTTTCTTACTACAGTGAATAAAGCAGCAATAAACATGGAGGTTCAAGCATCTTTGTCGTGAGCTGTGGGAAGCTATAGTACTACTTTGTAGGTTCAGTTCTTGCTGAGCTTGTTTAGATTTCATATTTGAGAAAGACTATAGAGTATTTGTCTCTCTTATCTCTCCTCCTGCACTTTGTACCACATCTTCCAGGCTCATCCATGTTGTTGCAATGGCAAAATTTCTCTGGGTAGCTAAATGTTTCTGGTGCATACATACGTGTGTGTGTGTGTGTGTGTGTGTGTGTGTGTGTGTGTTATAATTTACATTTTTACCAAAAGTATACAAGAATTCTTTTCAGATTCTTGCAACATGTTATTGCTTGTCTTTTTTAACAGCCATTCTAACAGGTGTGAGGTAATATCTCCATGCTGTTTATGGGTTTGGCGGTACTCAGCAACTTCTTACATCTATCTGTCTGTTTGTCTATCTATCTATCCATCTATCTATCCATCTATCCAATTTACTTATTTACTACTATTTCTGGATTTTTAACCTACTCCTATCTTTTATATGCCATGTCTTTTTAAAATACATATAGATGCACATACCTATCCATAAATAAATATATATACATGCATGCAAATTCTCTCTGAGGCCAGAGGGATGCCAGATCCTTTGAAGCTGGAGTTCTAGATAATTGTGAGCCAGCTGTTGCTGGGAACCAAACTTTGGACCTCAGGAACTGAACTCTGAACTTCTGGAAGAGCAGCCATGGCTCTTAACCCCTGAGCTATCTCTCTAGCCTTGTGTATCTTTTTGGGAGAAAGACCTCTTCAAAGAAGCCCTTTGCCAATGTTTGAATCAGGTTGCTCTTGTTGTATGGGATCCTTCTGTGGTTTGGACACTGGCTCCTCAGCAGGTATGTGAAGACTCATAACTGTGTTCTCTCATTTGGTAGGCTCTCCTTTTATCTCAATGATTCTTTCTTCCCTGAGCATACAGAATCTTTTTAGTTCTCTTCATTGATTTATCTTTGCTTTTGTTGTCTGTGCTTTTGATGTCTTCAAAATTCCAAAGCACACAGTCCACTGGCCTCATGTTTTCTTTTTTTTTTTCTTTCTTTTTTTTTTTTTTTTTTTTTTTTTTGGTTTTTCGAGACAGAGTTTTTCTGTGTAGCCCTGACTGTCCTGGAACTCACTCTGTAGACCAGGCTGGCCTCGAACTCAGAAATCCGCCTGCCTCTGCCTCCCAAGTGCTGGGATTAAAGGCGTGCGCCACCATTGCCCGACTCATGTTTTCTCACATGAGTGTTGCTGTCTGTTTTTAAAGCTCAGTCATTAGGCTGTTTTCTGTTAATTTTCATGTGTGGTCTGAAACAGATCCACTTTGCTCTTTCCTGTGAATTTGAGGTTTTCCTAACAGGTTTATGCATGGATTAGTTCTGGGATTCTATTCTGATGCACCGTCTGTGCATCTGTTTTGAGACTGGGTCTCACTGTAACTCTGGCTGGCCTGGAGTTCATGGAGATCCGCCTGCCTCTGCATCTCCAGTGCTGGGCTTAAAGGTTTGTACTACCACGCCTAACTCAGTGAGTTTGAGGGTTTTTTTTTTTCTTTTTTTCTCATGTGTTTGTTTTTGTTTTATATGAGACAGGATCTCCTGTAACTCTGTTTGGTCTTGAGCCCAGTAGCAAAGGATGACCTCCTGGCCTCCTGACCTTCTGACCTTCTGCCCTCCTGCCTCTGCTGGAATGTTGGGATTAGAGGCCCTCCATCCAGGTCAGGCTCATGCTCTGTTTGTTTCAGTATCAAAGTATTTTGCTTCCCATGGCTTTGTGGCATAGTTTACAGTTAGCTTTATTCTTTTGTTCTTTACATTGTCTTGGCTGTTTGCCATCTTTTGTAATTTACATTGATTTTAGAAGGTTTTTCACGTGTCTATGAAGCATCACTGGAATTTTCATAGAGATTGCATTGACTCTGTATTTCATTTGGTCAAAGAAACATTTTTTCCAGCCAGTTTTGTTTTCTCACCACAGCGTTGCTCCCACTGTGACTTCTTGGTCGGCTAGTGCTGGGGGCTTTGCTGCATGTGACTTTCCAGGCACGTGTGCTCCTTGTCCTTAGATGTTTTTAAAATTGGTTTTGGGGTTTTATTTTTATTTATTTTCTCTGAGTCTGATTAATAACAGTGAAGACATGGACAAATATAAAGACAGCTCTGATCTTGGCAAGTATGAACACTGAGCAGCATGGGCCAGCTGTTTCAAATGCTCTTCATTTCAGTTTACTTTATGTGTATGGTGCTTTGTCTGTGTCGGTGTCTGTGCCCCATGTGTGTGCAGTGCCTTCAGGGGCTGGGAGAAGCAATGGGTTTCCTGGAACTGGAGTTGCAGATGGTTGTGAGCTACTAAGTGTGGCCTAAGAACCAATCACTCTGCAAGAACAGTGCTCTTAACTGCTGAGCTATCTCTCCAACCCCTAGCTCCTCCTTCTTGCCAGAGCAGACCCTTAATCTTAGCCAAAGCTATGCTATTCCTTATTACTGAGTCCTAGGGAAAGAAGAAGGAACTTTAGGGACATTTTAACAACACACTTGGTTGATTCCATGCATGTGGGATGGGGCATCTTTCCATTTGATTGTCTCTTCAATGTTTTAAAATTTTTATTTTACGTAAATGAGTGTTTTGGCTGTATGTATGTTGGTGTATTATATGCATGCAGTGTTCTCATGAGTCAGAAGAGGGTGTAGGACTCCTTGGAACTGGAGTTACAGATGGTTGTGAGTCTCCATGTGGGCGCCAGGAGCTAAGCCTTTGTCTCTGGAAGAATAGCAAGTTTTCTTAGCCAGTGAGCCGCCTCTGTAAACTCTCTTCAGTTTTTTTCTAAGATTCTCTTTAGTTGTTTTATAACTTTTAAACTCAATTAATTAGATTAGGTATTTATTTGTCTATTGGGTGTAGCCTACATGCCCTGACCAACGTGGAGGTCAGGACAGGATTTGCAACAGTCAATTCTCTGCTTCCACCACTTTAGTCCCAAGGAAAACTCAAGTGGTCAGTTTGGCACAAGTAAGTGCCTTTACTGACTTGAGCCACCGAACAAGCTCTGTCTCCATCTGTATTTCCTTTAAATTCCAGAAAACAGACATTTTACTTCCTTGGTTAAGTTCGTTCAGAAGAATTTTATTATTCTTGCACTACTAGACAAGCACTCTGCCACTGAGCTGAACTCTCAGCCTTTAAGAAATGCTATTGTAGGTACTATAAAGATAGTTCGGTGGTTAAGAGTGTGTGTGCACTGCTCTTTCTGGGGATTGTAACCCCAGCTCCAGGAACATCTGATACTTCTGACCTCTGTGGCTACACTTGCATTTATGTGATGTACCCCCCACCCACACAAATACACACACATGCACACACACAAGTACACATACATGCATGTGCACACACACACACACACACACACCTAAAATAAAAATAAATTTTTTAAATGCTATTGTAAATGACATCAGTTTCTTAATTTCTTTGTGGTGGTGGTTTATTTGGGGGTGGGCTTTAGCCCGGAATCTAGCACACATCAATCATGTGCACCCCACCAAGCAGCAGCCCAGCGAGACTTCACTATTCCCTCCTCCCTCCTCTCCCTTCCTTTATTCCCTCCTTTCTGGTATAATTTCTTAGGCTAGGATTCCTGAGTGGGTTATTTTAAATTTTCTTGATTTATTATTGAAAATACATTTTCCCATACAATATTTTTTATTACAGTTTTTTGCCTCCCCAACTCCTTTCAGATCCTCCACACATACCCACACACCAAATCCACACTTTCTTTCTCACTTTCATTAGAAAACAGAAAAGCATATAATAACGATAATAGGACAAACCAGAATAGGACAAAATTAAGAAGCAGGGGGAAGAGAGCCAAAGAAAAAGCACAAGAAACAAACACAGATGCTGAGACAAAAACACAGACAACCCATAAAAATAAAATCATAAGCCATAGTATGTAAGCAAAAGATCAACATGATTTAAAAAAAATTGCTGAGGCAGAGCTCTGAGTGAAATAAAACCTCCAAAGTACTCTTGTTCATTTGGTGTTGGCCATCTACTGCTGGGCATCAGGTCTGCCCTTCAGAATGGATTGAATTTTACTCCCATGGAGAGAACTAAAGTTGGATATAGCTTCTAGTTTAGGGATAGGGGCTTGTGCCTGCTTCCTCTGTCAGCACGGGGACCCCATCTGGCTAAGACCTGTGCAGACCCTGTTAGTGATGTCACAGTCCTATTTGTGTCAGTCCTGTGGGGTCTGGAAGGCCTTGATCCCTTGGTGTCTTTCATTCACACTGGTTCCCACTGGCTCCACAGTTTCCTGAGCCCAGAGGTGAGAGACTGACTTCCAAGGTGCCTCACTCTCTGCATATTGTGCACTGTGGATGTCTGTTTGTTTCCATCTACGGCAAGAAGAAGCGTCTCTGATGATGGCCGAGTGAGGCCCTGATCTATGGGTACAGTAAATGTCCTTAGGCGTCATTGCAGTGCTGTGTTCCTGTAGCAGTAGTGGTGTTCAGTTTACCCTAGGTCCGTGGCCTGTCTAGTGTCGGGTTCTTGGTCATCAGTAGTGTCAAGTGTGCGTTTCCTCTCATGGAGTGGGCTTGCAGTCCATCCAGGCAGTGGTTTGTTATGTCCACAAGCTTGGTGCCACCAGTGCATGTCTTGACAATCAGGCCACAGTTGCAGACCTCAGGGTTTGTGGCTGGATGGTGTGTGCAGACTTGTATTCCAGTACCATGAACATAAGTGAATGGGGTGAAGGCTGTGGTTAGGCCCCAGCTTGACCTCTGCCCCGTGTTCAGTGAGTTCTGTAAGTGTTGTTGGCAACAGGGCTGTGCCATCTTTAAGAAACTTCTGCTGTCTTGTGTGTCCATACAACTTCCCAAATGGCCCTTAGCTTTAGCTGTTCCCACCCTATTTGATCCTCCTGTCCCTGCCTTCCGCTCCCACTGTCCATCCATGGCTGTCTATTCTATTTCCCCTTTCTAGAGAGATCCTTCCCTCCCCTCAGTCTTTTACTCTGTAACTCCTCTCTGGTTATATGGATTGTGCCCTGTTTACAGAAGGCTTACAGCTAAGATCCTCATATAAGTGAATACATGCCATATGTACCTCATCTGGCTCTTTGCATCTGGGTTACCTCACTTGGAATGATTTTTTCTATCTCTATTCATTCTCCTGGGATTTTCATGATTTCATTTTTAATAGCTGAGTAATATTCCATTGTGTACATGTACTACATTTTTAATCCATCCATCCATTGACAGACATGTGTTGCTATTTCTAATTCTTGGCTATTAATAATACAGTATTTATGAGCATTGTTTATAGTAAATGTCTCTGCAGTAGGATGTAGAGTCCTTTGGATATATGTCAAAAAGTGGTAGAGTTGGATCTTGAGGGAGATTCATTCCTTGCTCCCTGAGCCATGGTAGCTGGACAAGTTTGCACTTCAGTAAGGAGTGAGTATTCCAGCACCCTTGCCCCACATGCTTGCCAGCCTGAGCTGTCATCTTTTTTTTTTTTTTTTTTTTTTTTTTTTTTTTTTTTTTTGGATCTTGGTTATTCTGATGGGTATGAGATGAAATCTCAGAGTTTTGATTTCATTTCCCTGATGACTAAGGATGTTGATCATTTCTTTAAGTGCTTCTCAGACTTTTGTATTTCATCTTTTGAGAATTCCCTGTTTAGATCTGTATTCCATTTTTAAATTTGATGGTTTCTTGATGTCCAGTTGTTTCAGTTCTTTATTCTAGATATTAATTAGCCCTCTACCAGATGTGTGGTAGTTGATAAAAATCTTTCCTATTCTACGGGCTGCCCCTTTGCTCCAGTGATGGTATCTTTTACCATACAGAAGCATCTCTGCTTCATGAGGTTCCATGTATTAATTGCTGTTCTTAGTGCCTGTGCTGAGGGTGTTTGTTCGGGAAGTCTTTTCCTGTGCTAGTGAGTTCTAGCGTATTCCCCACTTTCTTTAATCAGTGTATCAAACCTTATGTTGAGGTCCTTGATCCATTTGGAGTTGAGTTTTGTGCAGGATGATAAACATGGATCTATTTGGAATCTTCCACATGCAGCCATGCAGTTTGATGAACACCATTTTTTTGAAGATACAGTTCTTATGTCCAGTATGTATTTTTGACTTCTTTGACAAAAATCAGGTGTCCATAGTGTGTGGACTTTTATCAGAATCTTCAACTTGATTCCACTGATTTTGTGCCCATACTCTCCTGGTTTCATTATTCTTGTTCTAAGTGCAACTGGAAATCTGGAATGGTGATAGATACCTCTAGTCTTTTTTTTATTACTCAGGATTTTTTTTTTTTTTTTAGCTATACTGTGTGTGTGTGTGTTTCTATATGGAGCAGAAAATTTTCCTTTCAAGTTCTGTGAAGAATTGTGTTGGAATTTTGATGGGGATTGCATTGAACCTGTAGATTGCTTTTGGTAAGATGGCCATTTTCACTGTATTAATTCTACCAACCCATAAGCATGGGAGATCTTTCCGTCTTCTGATACTTCTTTAATGTCTTTCTTCAGTGTCTTAAGGTTGGTATTACACAAGTATTTAATTTGGTTGGTTAGTGTTGCCTCAAGATAATTTTTGTGACTATTGTGAAAGGTTTTGTTTTCCCTGATTTCTTTCTCAGGCCATTTGTCATGTGTATAGGAGGTTTTTGTTATGTGTGTATAGGAGGGTTTTTGTCATTTGTGTATAGGAGGGCTACTGATTTTTATGTGTTGATTTTGTATTTTGCTACTTTGCTAAAAGTGTTGATTGGCTGTTCCTGGTGGGGTTTTTAGGATCGTTTATGTATAAAATCATATTATTCACAAATAAGCATACATTGATTTCTTTTCCTGTTTGTCTCCCCTTGACCTCCTTCAGTTGTCTTATTGCTCTCCCTAAGACTTCAAGTTCTATCATACTGAAGGCATGCAGAGAGCAGACAGCCTTGTCTTGTTCCTGATTTTAGTAGAGCTGCTTTGAGTCTAAGTCCCTTTAGGCTGATGTTGACTGCACACTTGCTGTAAATCTCCTCTATTATGTTGAGGTCTGTTCCTTGTATTCCTAGTCTCTCCTTATTCCCTTTTTTGAAACTCTTGGAACTGAAAGTGTTTTGAATTTCACAATTGGAAATATTTGCATATACTATAATGAGGTATCTTCAGCTAGCAACATTAAATTCATTTATGTTCCATGTATGAGCAATGTATATACATACACACAGTACAGTTTTATACAGTATTTTTAGTGTGTTTGTATTTTTTACCACATTCTGTTCCATGAAGTCAGACACAAGAGTTTTCCAGGCATAATGTCAGGTTGAGGCTCAAACTGTCCAGATTCTGGAGCATTTCAGATGTTAGATCTCTACACTGATGCTCTCACCTGAGGGTAATGAGTGCAGAGTAGAATCATGGATAATGTGTGGGCTGGACCTGGGACGGACAGGGTTTGGTGCCTTTTTAAAATGTGACTGTTAATCTAGGTGAGAAGAGCATCTCAGGCCTGACTGTGTTGGCTCAGAGGCCGGACAGCCAAGAAATGAATGAAGGATATGGCTAGTCCAAAGAGACAAGAGTGAGGAAAGAAATGACACTGAAGGACCGATAATCCTAGCCCTGGAAGTTTTGGCAACAGTTTAGAAACTGAGACATAAGTGCATGCGTGTGTGTGCACATGTGTGTGCATGCGTGTGCACGTGCACGAGTGTGAAGACCAGAGGGAAACCTTGGGTGCAATCCTTATGAATGCTATCCACCTTAAGAAAGGATCCCTCATTGGCCTGGAGTCCCCCAATTAGTCTGGAGCAGGTGTGCAGAGAGCCTCTGAAGTCTTGCTTTGTTCACTTCCCCAGCGCTAAGATTACAAGCAGGCTCCTTCCACCTCTCCTGCTTTTTAATGAGGGTATTTGTGTGGCAAAGCATTTAACTAAGCTATCTCCCCAGTCCCTGCAATTTAATTTCTTCCTTTTCAATGATTCTTTCAATTTTATTTTATTTTTATTTATGTGTCTAAATGACCTGGGTGCCAGTGCCCACAGAGTCTAGAAGAGGATGTTGGATGCCATGGAGCTGGAGTTATGTTGTGAGCCACCCAACTCCAGTGTGTGGAGCTGAACTCGGGTCCTCAGGAAAGCAGTACATACTCTTAATGACTGAGCCATTTTTCCAACTCCTGTAATTTCTTAAAATAAATGTTTTGTGTCCTCATTGTTCAGTGGATAGCCACCAACCATATGTAGCCAGATGTTAGGCAGTTAGAGGTGGCGAATGATGTGTGCGATCACTTATAGTACCCTCTCAGTTATCAACCAGTTTAGGAGTGTGTGTCTCTCTGTATTGATGGGAGTCAAACTGAGGACCTCACATGCAAGGTAAGTGCTTTGCCACTAAGCTCAAACTTCAGCTCCTGAGACAGTTTTAAATGGCTGAGATAGAGATAGAAAATTTTATTTTCAAGAGAAGTTGATAAAAGGACTTTTAAAGTAAATTTATTAATATAAGAACTTGGGGTTGGTGAGATGGCTCAGAAGGTAAAGACACTTGATGTTAAACCTGCCGATCAGGATTAACTTTCCAGAATCCACGTGATGGGAAGAGATTGCTGGCTAGAGGTTTTCCTCTGACCTGTGCAAGCATATGTACATGTACACATGTACAACCATGCATATGCTCACACTAATAAATAACTTTTAAAGCTGGTTGTCTAGGATTCCTTCTCCTTGATACTTTAAAAGTACATTTTGCATTTAACACTTTGAAAGGGGATTACATCCCGAGAGACAGCTTCTGGTCACCGTGTGTGATGAATGCACTTCATAGACTGCAGCTTCCATCCCTCTAAAAACACCATTAAGAGTGCCAGGACTGTGCCTGTCAGCCATCCCGGCACCCAGGAGGCTGAGCACAGGACTGCCTTGACTTTGAGGCTCATTTGGACTTCAGTAAGACCCTGTCTAAAAGAAGAGAGGGAGGAAGGAAGGAAGGAAGGAAGGAAGGAAGGAAGGAAGGAAGAAAAGAAGAAAGGAAGAAAGGGAAGGAGAGAAGAATTAAATAGCTGGCAATTTGAATGTAGAAGCAGAAGAATTAGGAATTCAAAACCATCCTAGACTATATACTAAGCTTGAGGTAAGCTGGGACACATAAGTCCCTGCCCCCTCAAGACATCCCCCCCCCCCAACAACCACAAAGCCAAGTTTGGTAGTATATGCCCATGGTCCAAACTCTTGAGGGGTAGAAACCTTAAGACTGTAGGATCAGGAGTTCTGGGTTATCCTCAGCTTTATGAGGCTAGGTTGAGCTACATAAAGCCTTGCCTCAAAAAGAAAAAAATAAAAAAAGAAAAGAGAAAAACAAAAAACCAAGAGAGATGCATGATATTTGCACACTGGGAGAAGATATTTGCAATATATAACAAAGGCTTTGTGTTCAAAATATGTGATGATGGTGACAGACAGCATGGTAGAAATGAGTTACAACACCTCAGATGTGCTTGGTGGACAGTACCCATGTGGCCGGTGAGCACACAGAGGCGCTTCACATGGATCATTAGTGAAACACCAGTGAACATCACGCTTTAGCCTCTTGTGCACATACAGATGGCTAATGTGGAAACAGGATCAGATGCTAATCCGCAGATAAAGCGGCTGGAGATTGGTTTGCACATTTTGGAAAGCTGTCTATGATTTAGTAGCTTCACTTTTGGACTTATACATGGCATGCACATATGACTCAGTGATGTCACTTCTGGGTTCATACATGGCATAAACATATTACATGTTTTTGACAACAGTGTCAAACAACTCTGAAGTTTCAAATAAAATGAATGAGGTGGATGTGACCAGGACATGCTACAATCACATCGACACTTGGGATGCTGAAGCAGGAAGCTTCCTGCACGTTTGAGGATAGTCCTGGTCTACACAGTGAGACTTTGCTCAAGGAAAACTAAATCAGGAAAGGAAAGAAAACTTGTCCTGCAGTGAACTAGTCTAAGTGAGCAAAGCCATTACTGAATAAGCCCTTATAAACATAACAGTGAGGAAAAAGGCAAGTGAACTACAGTACATAGTAAGTATGCTGTGTCTGTGCCAGGCCTCAAGTGTTTCAGATGACACCGGAGAGGTGAGAGGAGACTGTAAGACTGATAATGACCTGAAATTAATTCATTTCAGCAGAGTGGTATTCCATCTTGGCTGTGATTCAGAAATACAAGGAACTTTCAAAAATTAAAACTGATTCTCATACACCAGAAAGAAAGAAAAGATCCATGATCACCATGTGATTGAGCCATCCTCCTGTGGCACTCTGGTTATATGTCTCTGTTCATAGCATAAAATAGCTGTGTTTCACTGAACACTGTACAGTCCCCAAAAGGCAGAAGCAGCTTGCAGGATGCTGATGGAGAAGGTAAGATGCAGTGCCCACAATGGAAGGTCACAGTTTTAAAAAGAAGGGGCTACAGAGATGGCATAGTGCTTAGGAGCTCTTGGTGCTTCCAGAGTTCAAGTCCAAGCACCCATTCTGAATCTACCTCATTCTGGTATCATCTAGTGCCTATTTGCTCTTGTCTGGCCACTGAGGACACCTGCACATATAGCCGTATACTCAAACACTTGCATATATAATAAGTGATTTAAAAATGCAAACTTTTAAAGGAAGGAAATGGAGACTGAGGTCATATATAGGTCAGGATAGGTTTCTTACCTAGCATGAACATTGTCCTGAGTTCAATCTACAGCACCACAAAAGTGGGGTGTGGGGGGGAGTTCTGGAGTGGTTGACTTACACTCCAAGCTAACTCTGGCTACATGGCAAAGGAAAGAGGAGGAAAGAAAATCTGACATTCTGTAAACATGGATGAACCTTGAGAATTTTGAACTAAGTAAAAATAAGCCATTTATTTAAAAATATAATGTGCTCACAAGAAAGATGGCTGAGCAGGTAAACGTGCTTGCTGCCAAGCCTGACGGCCTAAGTTTGATCCCTGAGTCCTACATGGTGAAGAGAAATGATTTCTACAAGTTGTCCTCTGACTTCCACAGTGTGGAGACACACACACACACACACACACACACACACACACACACACACAC
>JANHMN010000028.1:1399646-1430537 GCA_030674055.1 Rhabdomys pumilio | reverse complement strand
GAAGCAGGAATGTCTTGTCTGAGGCTGGCCTGGACTACATACATAGTAAGATGTGAGACCTGTCCCCAAAACAGCAGCAACATAAAGCCAGGCTTGGTGTACTACATTAGTGAGCTCCAGGCCAGCCCCAGAAACATACGGAGACCTAGTCCAGCAAACAGAACAACAAAAGCTACTTGTTTTCTTGAATAAACCCCTGGGCTCTTATAAACAGCTATTTTAAAGTACTCAGGTTTTTTTTTTTTTTTTTTTTCAGGACATGTTCTCGTAGACAACTTTAAAATACCGGAATCCGAAGTGGTTGAGAATGTCTCTGCCAAGTCGACAAACAGCTATTGTTAACCCTCCTCCGCCAGAGTACATAAACACTAAGAAAAATGGGCGACTGACGAATCAGCTGCAGTTCCTACAGAGAGTGGTCCTGAAGGCCCTGTGGAAGCACAGCTTCTCCTGGCCCTTTCAGCAGCCTGTGGATGCTGTGAAACTCAAGCTGCCTGTAAGCACTTAATGACTTGTTAATTTTAAAATACCTTCATTTTTGAATTCATGTGTGTATGTATGTGTGTATGTGTATGTATGGGTGCATGTGTGCATGTGTGTGTATGTGTGCATGTGTGCACATTTCAAGATACCCGTGGAGGTCAGAAGACAGCTTTGAGGGGTCAGTTCTCTCCCTCTACCCTGGGTTCCAGGGACTGAGTTCAGTTGTCAGGCCCATGGGATTAGTACTTTGCCTACTAAGCAAGCTATCACTGACCCAGATCTCAGGTGCTTGAATCCAGGCAGAAGGGGAACCTTCTAAGGAGCCCTGAAGCCACATGGTAGTGGACCAAAAGGAGCAAACTCAGTAAAGATACAACCTGTGGAGACTTAGTATGTTTTTGCATAAAGCACCTCAATTAGGAATGGGCATTTGATGAAATATGGGAGAGCACTGTCACCAAGATGCAGGAGCCAAATTCAGCTCCAGTGCCTGCAGGTGTCAGAGCCCCTAGCCTGCATGGTCACGTGTGGGAAGTGGGAGATGGGGTCGTGGAAGACGCTACTTTCAAGCCTTCCTCAAATAATACTGGGAAGTCAGGCCGATAAATTCCCTTCAGGGCTAAGCTTTGGAGGAAGCAATTTTAAATTATAAAAACTATATTGAAAAGCACAGGCACTCACACATGCTGTGGTGTATGTGTACAGGTCAGAGGACAGCAATCGTCTTTCAGGACTTGGCTATTATGCCTTCCACCTTACTGTCTGCTGCTGGACTGCACCCTGGGCGAGCTGCCTTTCTCTGCCTCCCACCTCACATGGGAGCACTGAGATTACAGATGTGTACCACCACATCTGGTTTCTTATGTGGTTCCAGGAGATATGGCTCAAGACATCAAGCTTGCATGGCTCATACTTGTACCAGCTGAGCCCTCTCCCTGACCCACAGTCTGTTAACTTTATTGTTTATCTGCTTGGGTATTTTACATGTCAATTTTAAAGAGAAAATCTTACAACTATCTATAAGAAAAATTAGTTGGGGATGGAGAGACGGTTCAGCATTAAGAGCAATGGTGGTCTCCCAGAGGACCTGGATTCAATTCCCATCACCCATATGGTGGCACACGCTGTCTGTAATTCAGTTCGAGAGATCCAGTGAGACCTGATGGAGATCCCATGGGAATGTCAGGGATCCAGTGCCCTCTCTGGCCTCTGTAGGCACCAGGCACACATACACTCCACCGATTTACATGCAGGCAAAGCATTCATACATAGAAACATGTTTAACTTACGAATATTGTAAAATATACATAATTATACATTCAATTATTCAGGACCCCTGAAGACTGCCCTAAGTGTTCTCTCCTTTCCCCAGTCCCAAAATGAAACTTAATGATATGCATGTGATATTCTCATTTTACAGTTCAAGATGAATTGTATAAGTTTTCTTATAACATGCATGGCAGCCTTCGGATGAAGAACAATGGCCCCGTTTACCTCTTCTGTGAAGGCATCCCATTCAACTTAAGTGTCACTTGAGATTTTAGTACATGACAGTCAGTGAATCAGGGAACTGGGATTTTCTCCTGGGTCTATCAGGTTACATAAATCCCCCTCTTCATCCCTTTCCTTTTGTATTTTTTTCAAAAATAATTTAAAATCTTGTTTTTGCCAATCTTGTAAGTTTTTTCATTATTTATTTGCATGTGTGTGTGCAGATACACCAAGGCAGGAACATGGAAATTGAAGGACAGCTTTTGGGAGTGTGTTCTCTCTTTCCACCATGTGGGTCCTGTAGTGCCAAGGCAGGTGGTTAGGCTTAGTGGGGAGCACCTCTATGGTCTGAGCAACCTGTCAGCACTGCCTGCCTCATAATCCTTAGAAACTTTACCTTTCCTCTGAAAAGTAATGCTGTGACAACTAGCCTTGGCTTTCGTTACTAAAGGCTCTGACTTCCAGGCTATTGACAAGGGTAATAGTTTGAACTCCTTAGAGATGTACAATTTATAAATGGTTTAAACCAATAGTTGTAGTGAATTCCTTTTTTACATGTAATGAAACTATACTGAACCCAAGGCCTCAAAGCATACTAAACGAGTATTCATACCACCAAGCTACATCTCCTTTAAAAAATATATTATTAATTTACTGTGGTGTGGGGATGAAGCCCATGGTCTTGTACATGTCATACCAGCTCTCGACCTCTGGCTACACCCTCAGCCTCATTCTAATAACAGAACTTGTTCAAACCTACAGGACTATTACACCATCATAAAAACCCCAATGGATTTAAATACAATTAAGAAGCGGTTGGAAAATAAGTATTATGAGAAGGCTTCTGAATGCATAGAAGACTTCAACACAATGTTCTCAAACTGCTACTTATACAACAAGGTATGAAAGCTGTTATCACACCACCTCTTGTTTGCTGTTGTAACAAAGTATGTGTAACAAGTATGATTTGAGAGTCCAGGTCCCAATTAGAAAGAAGTGCTTCAGTGTTGTTTTTGAGGGGAGTGGGGAGGGACAGTTTGAAACACAGTTTCTATGTACTGACCTCAGACTTTTGAGATCCTCCTGCCCCAGCCTCTAGAGTGAATTATAGGCATGTCCATCATGTTCAGCTTACATATTTTTATTATATATGTTGATTTTTATTATTTTTCTCTTAGTGTGTGAACATGTGTAGAGGTCAGAGAACAGCTTTCAGGAGTTGATTTTCTCCTATAGTGGGTTATGAGGTGGGACAGGCTCATATGGCAAGTATTTTGACCAATCCTGAGCCATTGCACTGGCCCTAATTTGCATATTTTAAGAAAAATGTTCTCATTGGATTTCATAATTTTCATAATTAATCTATTTGCTCAACTTGTTTTCAGCCCATTGGCTGTATTTTTACCTGAATAGCTAAAATGGGCCAAGGAAAAAATGAACTACCAAAGGCCGACTATAACCCAGGAGGCTGAGGCAGGAGAATTTTGTTGAGTTTATGGATAGCTTGGGTACAGTGTGAGACACTGTCTCAAGAAGAAAAAGAAGCACTGGTGGGCTGGCTCTCTGGCCGTTGTTCAGGGTTTCCTCTGTTCAACTGATGTCTTAGTCACGGCTGAGCACCTGATGACACATTCATCTTAGTTAAATTTTCTAGCTATTGCCTAGGTCAGAAACCTAATGATACATTTTGCAGTGCTGAGGACTGAACCCAACCCTGGCATTTTATCAGGGTGTCCATGGTAGGGATGTTTCACTGTCAGGCTGCAGCTTTCACATTCCTTAGGAGTAGCTTTGTTTTCCTCAGTGGTGAAGTAAGGCTAGGGGACACTACAGGCTGTGTAGGGCCATTGACTCCCTCAGACATGAAGAGCTTGGCTCAGCAATGCTGGCCTATTCAAGAGTAGAAGCCCTAACTGCGGACTCCTTTTTGTATTTCTGTGTTGGTCAGATTACATTTCGTTAGCATTCAGAAAAGCCACTCTGACCCTTTTGTAGAGGTGAGGGGTTGGATGCTAGAACTTAAGTTCTCTCCTGCTACAATAGTTTCTAAATAGAAGCGAGAAGACCCGCCGAAGAGTGCTATGACATAGTCTACAAAGAAATGTGGTACAGCAGCCACCCTGTGTATCCTTAGCCTGTTTCCAACATGTTTTCTAGCCTGGAGATGACATTGTTGTTATGGCCCAAGCTCTAGAGAAGTTATTTATGCAGAAATTATCTCAGATGCCACAAGAAGAGCAAGCTGTGGGTGGTAAGGAGAGAATAAAGAAAGGTAAGGTCAGAGTGCATTGTTGAATATTCCACTGCTACTCTTGTGGAGTATGTGTGTGTCTGTGTATGCATGGGTGTATGTGCATGTGTTAGAACAAAACATAAATAAATAAAAAAAAATAGAATCCTATAAAAGACGTAGACACGTGGAAGTCCTTTTATGTCCAATTCTTTTGAAACAATATACCTATTTAAACAGTCTCCTTCACCTTAATTACATGGGGGGCTGCCATGCAAGTGTGCATTCATGTTTCTGGGCACATGATGATATTTATCAAATTGAGGCCCAGTTGATTGTGGCTGCTGATGCTATTCTTGGTGGCTCTTGTATCTGTGTGCTGTGCCAATAAGAGGACCCAAATGGACTGTAGCTGAGAATGAAATGTTATTGGGTCTAAGATTTCTTTTCTTTCTTCTGTAGTTGGAAAATATTTTACTGACTGAGCTGTCTGTTATACCTCCTTTCTTAATTTATATTTTGAGATATAAATTGCTTTCTCTAAGTTGTCCAGCCTGACCTTCAACGCGTGATCCTTCTGCCTCTTGAGTGGCCTCGGTTACCAGCCTGCACCACCATCTCTGGCTATACTAAATTTTTTTAGAGCTGATCATGTTATTTACACAAAGACATATATAAAATTAATTTTAATATTCAATAGAGCATCATCAAGAGTTGACTGATATTGTATCAGTAAAAATATTTATCTTTTGTGTTTGCTTGCAAACTATACAATTTACAGTTAAATGGCTGGAGTACAGGAGACTACAGTGGGTCTGCTAGACATCATTTTTGTTAATAGTACTATGTACCTTTTCCTTACTGTTGACAGATTTTAAGATGTCTAACTGTGAGGGTTTTCTGCATCAGCCATGAATGATACTCACTATAATCTCCTGTATTCCAGCCATTTAACTATAAATTGTATAATATCTGAACTGAAAAGATACTTTTTAAGAAATGAAGTATGAGGCACCACATGTGTGCATGCCCAGAGAGACCAGAAGAGAGTGTCAGATCCACTGGGAATGAATGAAGTTTCAGGAGTTTGTGAGCCAGCATGTGGTAGAAATTAAACCTGGGTGCTTAGAGTGGTTTTAATCACTAACCATGGCTCCAACTTCTACATATTTTTAAATTTTTCTTTTCTCACCCTCCATTCATCCCTCCCTTCTTCCCTCTCTTCTTATTTTTGAGGCAGGATGTCATATAGCCCAGACTGGCTTCAAACTGACACTCCATGTTGGGGAGAATGGCTTGTGAGCATGCAGTCCTCTCCCCTCTACTTCCCAAGTGCAGGGCCCATGGGCAGAAAACACCACACCAGGTCTTACACTGTGTCGCCTTTTTCCTTCCTTCTTTTTCCTTCTTTTTCTTTTTTAGATTTATGGATGTATTGTGGTGGTACCTGCAGAGACCAGAAGTGCTAAAGTTACAAGCAGTTATAAGCTGCCAGATGTAGGTGCTGGGAACCCAAACTTCAGTCCTCTGGAAGAGCAGGAAATACTATTAACCACTAATGTTAGTATTCTGTCTAAACTCCACCTCCACAGTTACCTGGCAACAGCCAGGTATGCTCCTCTCCACAGTTACCTGGCAACAGCCAGGTAGGCCTGGCCCACTATAAAAGGGGCCGCTTGCCCCCTCCTCTCTCTCTTACTCTTAATCTCTTACTCTCTTACCCTCTCTCTCTCTTACCCTCTTGCCTCTCTGTTCCCTACCCCTCTTCGCTCCCCCCGTCTCTCCACGTGGTCATGGCCGGCCTCTACTTCTCTTCTTCTGTCTTCTTCCATCTTCTTCCCCCCACCTTTGCCCTATCTCCTGAATAAACCTCCCCCCCTTGGAACCGTGTGGTCTGGAGTGGTCTGTTCTGAGCTGTGGTTCGATTTCTAACAACTAACAGCTAAGCTACTTCTCCAGCCCCTTGAACTTTTTTTTTTTTTAAAAAGAAGCATTTATTATATTTTTCTCTTTTTCCAGGAGTCAGGATTGAAGCCAAGGTCCTTTGTAGGCTAAGTCTGTGTCTATCACTGAACTATAGCCCAAATCCTTTTGGTTTTTCTTATGGAGACAGAATCTCATTAAGTTGCCCAGGCTAGCCTCAAATTTATGATCCTTCTGTGTCAGCCTCCTTTTTAGATGGGATTACAGGCACATTGCAACTATACTCAGTAAGACTTTCTTCTTTTTCCTAATTACAGCATGTTGATTGTGCAAACAGTGTCTGAACTCTGTGCTCAGTCACCTTCTGTGTTACTTTATTTCCTCCCCAGACCCCTTAATGGTAGCCTTTCACGTCTGTGGCCTGCACCAACTGCCACCAACATGGTAGTTCTATTTTTAGCTTTTTGAGGAGGCTTTGAGTGGATTTTGAGGGTAGACATGCTAATTAACATTCCAGTAGCAAGCATGGGGTCCTCTCTTCCTCAAGCTCAGTTCTCCTCATGTTCTTGGTGACAGCCATTCTGACTGGGTTAAGGCAGAATGGCAAGGCAATTTTTCTTTTTTATTTTTTTTTTCCTTCTCAGATAAGATCTTACAGATGGCAGACTGGTCTGTAATTCCTTATGGAAACTATGGGCTGCCCTCTGCCCTTGAGCTCCTGATAGTCCTGCCTCAGCCTTGCCCAGAACTGATCTTGGCCTAGCTCTTTTTTTTTTTTAAATGTAATTGTGGTTTTCATTTTCTAGCTTTATTCATGTATATATGTTTAGGTCTGCATTTCAGTGTGCACACATGCATTTAGGGCCCACAGAGGCCAGAAGTGGGATCAGACCTGGAGCTAGAGCTGCAGACACATGTGATCTGTCCAGTGTGGTGCTGGAAATCAGTCTCAAGTCCTCTGCAAGAGCAGCAGTGTTCTTACCCCGACCCACCACCCAGCCCCCTGTTTTCGTAATGACTAGATGTTTAACAGCTTTTCCTGTATTTGCTAGCCTCATGCTTCTGTTGTTGACAATGGCTTTCAGTTGTCTCTCCATTTATAGCTGAGTCATTCGTGTTAGTTCTTATATGTTTTTTAAAGATTTTTTAATAAAACATTGTGTGTGAGTGTGTGTGAGTGTGTGTGTACTTGTGCGTGTGTGCTTCTCTGTACCGTGTGTTTTGGTGTCTCTGTTTTAGAATCAGATGACTGTAGTCATGTAGGTTTATTTCTGAATCCTATATCCTATTTTTTGTTGTTGCTCTTTATGTTTTAGTGTTTGGTTGTTACTTGCTTTCTTTGGCCTTCAACACACCTGGCTTAAATTTAACTTTCCCAAAATTATATTTTAGAGATTTTGATATTGGAGTTTTTCAACTTTATGCATTTTTTATGTCTCAGGGATTCAGCGTCTTTTGGGAATTATGACCAAGTTGTCAGCAACAGTGTACTGGGATTGTTTTGCCAACTGAATTAGATTAGAATAGAAAATGAAAAAATGGTGTTTTATACTTATCAGGTATTTGACTCTGGTTCACATTTCACTAGATATCCAACAAAAGATTGCAGTTTCCTCTGCTAAGGAGCAGATTCCCTCCAAAGCGGCAGAGAATATCTTCAAGCGGCCAGAGATTCCTGCTGGGTTTCCTGACATCTCTCTTTCTCCTTTAAACATGGCACAAGAAGCTCCCCCTACCTGTGACTCACAGACTCTGGTCCAAGTAAGTTTGGTGTGTGTGTGTGTGTGTGTGTGTGTGTGTGTGTGTGTGTGTGTGTGTTGTATGTGCCCAGGTATGCAGGTGTGTGAGCCTATTCATGCCCATCCAGAGGTTCTGCCCTTTTTCCTAGAGACAGGGTCTCCCACTGAATCTGGAGCTAGGCTGGCAGCCAGCCCACCCCAGAGATCCTCCAGCTCTTTCCCTCACAGTGCTGGAACTACAGGTATGGCCATGCCTGGGTTTGACATGAGTGCTAGGCGTAAAGTCAGGGCTTTCTGTGTGTACGGCAAACACTGTGAGCTACTTAGCTTCACTGTGGCTTTAAACTTGTTTTACTTCTAAAATGTTTATGCTTTTAAAAAATTGACATGAGAATTGGTTCTCAGCATGGAGTCCTTTTAAAAAATATTTTGTATTTTTACTTTTTGTGCATATGTGTGTTTGTGAATGTGTGTCTGTATGTAAGTCACATGTGCATGGGTCACTTGGTGGACAGAAGAGGGCACAAAATCCCCAGAAGTGGAAGTTACAGGGAGTTGTGAGTCTATTTTGGGTGCTAGACACCATGTCTACCCATCTATTTGCCTGTCATGGGTAACGACCTAGGGTATTAACCAAATATTAGAGATTTCTTAAGTAGAATTTGGACCATTTTACTATCTCAAATGGTATTGCTGTCAAAAGCTATTCACTTTGATCCAAGTTTAGAGGTATAGCCCTATATATAGTACTAGCTTTCAAAAGGCTACAGCAAGGATCACTACTTGGAGAACAGTCTGGAATACATTTGAGAGCAGCCTTGGCTAGAGAGTAAAAAACAAAGCAACACAAGTTGTCCATAGTTACATTGGAGGGTTATCTTTTAATATAGCAATTGCAATAGTTTCTTTGTTTTGTAACATTATGAGCCACACCACCACACCTGGCACCTAGAGTGGATATCCTAGCTCATTCCATGTTCGCAGACACATAATTGGTATAAACATGACTTTGATTTTCCACCTTTCATTTGTCTTTAAGATTTGTACAAGATTTTTTGGGCTGTGGGAAGGGAACATCAAAGTTATTCTGTCTGTAAAAGAGGAATTAACTAATATTTAAAACATGTGTGTGAAAATCTTCTCATAAAACTTGCTTGGTGTTGGTAATTGTTTCTTTTGTTTTATTAATGGATGGTGCCTCCTTAAGTGTGCTTCTTGTTGAACTGTTCTTTAGATTACAAAGGGTGTGAAGAGGCGAGCAGACACAACAACTCCTACCACTTCCATAGCTAAAGCAAGTAGCGAATCTCCTCCGACACTTAAAGAAACAAAGCCAGTGAATATGCCTATAAAAGAAAACACAGTGAAGAACGTTTTGCCAGACTCTCAGCAACAACACAGAGTTTTAAAAACAGTCAAAGTAACGGAGCAATTAAAGCACTGCAGCGAGATTCTTAAAGAAATGCTGGCCAAGAAGCATTTGCCGTATGCATGGCCCTTCTATAACCCTGTGGATGCCGATGCTTTGGGACTCCACAACTACTATGACATTGTCAAAAATCCTATGGATCTCGGGACTATCAAGGTAAATACTGCCTGAATGGGAAGAGCTTTCTTTTCTTGTCTTGGTTGTAAAAGTATTTCATCATTGCAAAGAAATCGATCTAATGTCCAGGAAATTGTGAAGAAAATTACATCATCAGAATACTAACACCTGAAGAGGACCATTGGGACATTTTAAATACATCTTCTTGTTTTTCCTGTAAACATATCCATCTTGCAGGCTAGTGGAGATTGAACTAGGGTCCTCAGTCTTACACAGCCTCTCCTTGGCCCTGGCTCTCTTTTAAAGCAGTTTTGTTTCATTATTTTTATCAATATAGTAAAGTTTGTTAACATGTTACTAAACTTTGTGTTTGCCCTCATTTCTTGTATTCTGCTGTCTCCCTCCAAGTTTGTTCTGTTAGTTAAAATTTAAAATCAGTGGTTATTTTTTTATGGATTTATAGACAGTAAACTCAATTTATATATAGAAGTATCTTGAATAATTCTTTAACTGAATATAGAATTCAACATGACAGTCATTTTCTCTCAACACTTGGATGACATTCCAGCATCTATTTGCTATCCAGAAACTTGTCATTCCTTTGTACATAATTTGTCTTCCTCTCTCTAGCTTGGTATTTGATTTATATCCATCTTGTACTGGAAGATAACCTTTTCAGTCCTGAGGATCCATGTCATAAGTTTTTAAGTGTTATACCTTAAAATAGTACTGTTTCATTTTTCTATGCACACAAACTCATACCCAAAGGCTAAAGAGTACTATCTGGCTAGGCAGTGGCGGTACACACCTTTAATCCCAACATGTGCAAGGCAGAGGCAGGCAGATCTCTGAGTTTGCAGACAGCCAGTTCTACAGAGAGAGAGAGAGAGAGAAGAATTACCTGAAATAGCCATATGTTAAGAGGTAAATAAGCATCTGTAGTTACAGTATATTTCAAGAAGAGAAAGTAACCTGTGGAATAGCCATGAGGTAAAGAAAACAATTCAGAACAACTTCTTAGTGTGTATTTAGAATATGAAGGATGGGAGGAAAACCCAGAGGAGAGTAAGATGGGAAGGAAGACAGGCTTTAAGAAAGCCACTGCAGAGGAGCATGAGAGTGTCAGCCTTAACTTAGGATCTGTAGTGTCTTCTCTGGGAGCTGGGTACACATTGGTTAAGAAGCTGTTAGAGGGTTCCTGGAACAGAAAGATATCTACTTTAATTCATCTCTGAAATTATTCTCAACTGTCACTGATGTGACTGGTAGAAATTATACTTTTGAGGCAGAGTGAGGCCTCAGTGCTTAAAAGCACAATCTACTCTTGCAGGGGACCTGGGTTCTGTTCCCAGCACCCACATAGTGGCTTACAGCTGTCTTTCCTGAAAGTTTCAAAAGACCCATCCCCATGTCTGACCTCTTTGGGTACCAGGCATGCACATGGTACACCAACATACATGCAGGGAACACACACTTTTAAAAGAAAATTAACCAACCATGGTAGTGTACCTAGCACCTAACACTCAGGAAGCAAACACAGGGTGGATCTCTATGAGTTTAAGGCCATCCTGGTCTACACAGTAAATTCCAGAGAAGCCCTGTCTCAAATAAAAACAAAACAAAATGATGGTCCCATCCTGCATCATCTTAGTTTTGCATTTCTGTCCCAGCCTGGCTCATGATCCATGCCTGGTGGATGCTGGGATCATAGGCATGCACCATTACAACTGACCTTGCATTTCTTTCATTTAAAATGAGCCTCTTGTAATTCACCTGTTTGCTGGTCTGTGGATTGTAACACACTCCTGTTACTCTTATGCTTTTAAAATCTTTTCATTGCTCTCTTACTGTAGAATTTCCATGTCAAGACAGTCTGCAAATACTTTCCTATTTTGCCCACAATGCCCCCTTCATTCTCTTTACTTGTAAATGCTCATTGATTTTTTTTTGTAAATGTAAAATTTGATAAATATAGAACAATGTTTGATATTTGTTTTAAAAAAAGATGTATGTGGTGATGTCCCTCCCATTTATTTTCTTTCTGGTTAGCACACAAAGAAGTAGGTTCCTGTGACTCTCTTTTCTTTGTTTCCCTTTGTTCATTTGTTTGCTGAGACAGGGTCTCATGTAGCCTAGGGTAGCCTCACACTTACTGTGTAGCTGTGGATGTCATTTACTCCTGATCTTCCTGACTGCACCTCCCCAGAGCTGGGCTCACAGGCACGCACACTGCGTTGGCATGACGTTTCCATGCGTATACACCACCATACTTTGTTCTTGGCTGCTACCCCACGACGCCTTCTGCTTTGCTCATCCCCTTCATTCCCATAAGTAGGACCCTCTTTCCTTTTATAACATATATTCTATTACCTTCTGTTGTTTCCTGTCTGCCTCCTCTCTTTACTGCTCTTTCTACTTTCATACTCTACATATAGCATTACATATATGTACATATTGCATGTCTATCTATATGTACATGCATATATGTACAAAAATTTAAATCTAGATTCCTCATATAAGAGAAAACATATTTATCTTTCCGAGTCTGTCTTATTTCACTTGATATAATCTCAGTTCTCTGTTTTCCTTCCTTTTTAGAGCTGAATAAAATTCTGTTATGCAGGTGCCACATTTTCATGAGTCATCTCCTGATGACTGATTTTACATCTTGTCTGTCATGCACAGAAATAGCGGCAATCATGAGCGTGTAAGTCTTTGATATGCTGACTGAGAGTCCTTTCTGGACTTACATGCTGGACTTTGTGTGGCAGTTCCCTTTCGCATCTTTAAAGGACATTCCATACTGATTTCCAGAGAGCTTGTATGGATTTGCATTCTCACCAGCAATGTATAAGAGTTTACCTGTATCTTTCCCGGTATATGCTGTTTTCCCCCTCTTGATATTAGCCATTCTGACTGCAGTAAGATAGAAAATCCATGTAGTTTTTATTTTTACTTCCTAAGATAGTTAAAGACATTGAACACCTTTAACTATTGGCCATTTGTTTTTCTTCCTTTAAGAACCGCCTATTAAATTCACTAGTCTCTGTTTCAAATGATGGGAGGGTTTTGTTTTGTGTGTGTATATGTATGTGGCAAGACTTTATAGATTCTAGCACTAATCCCCCTCGTGTGGTCTAGTATATGGTTGGCCAAGACCTTCTTCCATTTCATAGGCTATTTCTTCATTCTGCTGATGGTTTCTTTTTGCTACATGGAGCGTTTTAATACCACATAATACAACTTATTCTTGTTTTACATTTACTGAGCTGTTGGAATACTTTTTTTCGGAATACTTTCAATGATTGTTTTGAAGTGGGGTTCCCCCTCCCACACACACATGATTTCCTTCTTCATTATTGCTAGAAAGGCTGCTGGGTTTGTATGTTGCTTCTGTATTCTGCTGCTTTACTTACAGTGTTTGTCAGCCCTGAAGGTTTTCTAATGGAGTCATTAGGGTCTTTTAAGTATACAGTCATGTGATCTACAAGCAGGGAAATCTGACTCCCTTCCCTGTACCACCTTTCTTGTTTCTTTCTGTGTTTTTACAGCTCTAGCTGTATTAATTGAATGGAAGTGAAGAGAGTGGGTTCCCTTGTCTCATTCCTAATTTTAATGGAAATTCATTTGTTCCCCATGTAGCATAAAGCTGGTTGTAGGTTTGTTGTATATGCATCTTAAATCTTTACCATGAAAGGACATTGGGCTTTGTCCAAGGCCTTTTTCCATCTCTTGAAATGATGGTGTGAACTCCTCATCCTCTTAGCTTTTCCTGGGTTACTGGCTTTCCTCTCCAGGTCTCTGGTCCACTTCTTTGCCTCATTCCCCTGGTTTTAAATCTCCCTTGAGGTCACTGATCATTCTTACTAGTAAACATTTGAAGTCTTCATACGATGTTTTGCTCTGTTCAGTGTCTTTGAATGTAGCATATGAACATTACAGTCTTTTTGAAGAAGTCACCTTGCTTTCTCATGGTTTTGGGAGAGTGTGGGTTTCCGGGTGTTGTGATGTGTACATCTGTTTGCTTGACATGTTTGACATCTCTCCCTGTTTAATTTGTTTTTTTTTTTTTTCTTAGTGAATTGTCTACTCTTTAGGGCTCAATTCCACTCACTAAACACCACTAAAACAGGAGAAAACAACTTTTAAACAGGAGATATAGAAGTATAGTGAGAATTGATTAAATATCACTAATAGACCATTCAGAGTTGGGAAACAAAATGGCAGAGTGCCAACGTTTAAATCGATGATTAAATGTGAACAGTTAATAATGAAGCTGTGACAGGGAGTAAAGAAAGGGAAATAGAAGTAAAGATAGAAGAAGAGAAACAAGAAAGGGAAGAGTGTTCTGAAGAAAAAAAGTACATTAGTGGGAAAATGAAGATGAAAAATTACTCAATAATTTTTACATTTACAAGAAAATGTAAAAGTTATATAATGTGAGGAGATCAGAAAATGAGAACATCAGAGTTGGGATTTTTTAATTTATAAATCAGGTGAGATCAGTCCTATTGGAAGCATAATAGGGAAACATCAAAAGGGAGACCAAAAGGAAACATTATATGAAAATAAGTTTTAAAAAATGAAAGCTTTTTTTGTTTGTTTGTTTTTTTGTTTTTTGTTTTTCGAGACAGAGTTTTTCTGTGTAGTCCTGGCTGTCCTGGAACTCACTCTGTAGACCAGGCTGACTTTGAACTCAGAAATCCACCTGCCTCTGCCTCCCAAGTGCTGGGATTAAAGGCGTGCACCACTACTGCCCGGCCTGAAAGCTTTTCTTAAAGATTGAAGAAATCACAGGCATAGAGGGGTGGCTCAGCAGTCAATCAGGGCTGACAACCTGAGTTTGGCCCCTGGAACCCACGTGGGAGAAGGAGAAAGCTCACTTCTGTGGCTGTCCTCTGACCTTCATAAGAGATTCATTACACACACACACACATGCACAGGTCGTGGTCGGGCAGAGCAAGAAGAAGACAGTTTTGACTTCTTTGTTGCCTCTTCAAAACTGGAGATGGTGCTGATCTGCACAGATGAGCTGACTTGATACTGGACTTGTGTCTCGTGCGTCAGAGCTGCCTCCACTGTAGCCTCGTCCTGCAGTTGTATGTCAGGGGTCTGTGCTGCCAAGCTGAACACTGTAACTGTAGCCTGTGACTGGGCATGTTCTCCTGCTCTCTGGAGGATTCCTAGTCTCTGGCCCCTGGGGCAGCTAATGTTCTGGCCAAAGAATTTCTTCTGTACAATGGAAGAGGGCAAAACAACCAGAAATCTGCACATGCAGTCCTGTCTTTAGTTTCAAAGTCCACAAGCATTACTCACTGCTGGCTGTGTGTGTGTGTGTGTGTGTGTGTGTGTGTGTGTGTGTGTGTGCGCGCGCGCGCGTGTGTGTGTGTATCTGCAGGCACTGGTATGTTTGTTGCAGCTGCGGAGTTCTTGGGCCAGATGCATGAACCGCCTAAAGGTCTACTCATTGACCTCAGGCTTGGGGTGTCAGCTCCAGTTGGTTGATGACATCTCCAGGCCCCTAGGGTGTTGTCTCCCCAGGCAAGACTCCTGTCACTTGCACCTTTGGTTTGCCGGGATCTCACCCATCTACTTCCTAGACTTATCCCTCACATTGGGTCTGTGACAGATTGAATTCAGGCTCTGAAGGGACCTAGGCCACAGCCTTCTGGGCCTGGAGATCTCTCTCCCTCTGCCAACCCGTCCTGCCATTTGAGGCTTGTGACAACTGTGGATTTGTCCTGTGGGTAGAACCACCTAGTATCTTTCTCACTGGGACTGCCTGGCTTGTCTTTTGGATGTAGCCTCTACTTCTTTCACGAGTAGAAAACCATACTGCTGGCCCTGTGTCTGACTTCAGGCTCTTTTTGCTGTTTCCCATCCTGTTGCCCACCTGTTTCTCCATATTTCTAAGCTGCCCTATCAGGCCATTTATGAATTTTCAACATTCTTTCTTTGCAATGAAGTCTTTTATTTAATAGATTTTTTTTTATTCTCCCAACATGTACAGAGGCAAATGTCTAGGCCATCATCTCACTCAGACGTTGAAATATTTTCTCTGTGTTATTCTCTCCGTTTTCCAGTGCATCTAAATTGTTTCATGTGAATTGACTTTAGTTGTTTGTGAATCCTTCTAATTTTTCCTTAACTCAGGGGAAAATGGACAATCAAGAATATAAGGATGCATATGAATTTGCTGCAGATGTCAGATTGATGTTTATGAATTGCTACAAGTATAATCCTCCCGATCATGAAGTTGTGGCAATGGCTAGGATGCTTCAGGTGAAGTTTTACTTACTGTCTGAGTGCTTACCCTCGAGCATTATACATGTGTGCATATATATATGATCTCTGAACCATAACTCAAGAGACAAATGCTAACCTCTGTCTGTAATAGTGCTAAACAATGTGTAAATTACTTATTACATGGGGGGGGGTTTATCCACATGTGGGGGTTACCCACACTGGGGGAGTTACCCACACTGGGGGGTTACCCACACTGGGGGAGTTACCTGTTTAGTTGTGAGCTTTAGCCACACATTGTTTTAGAGGATGCTGCATACTTTGCAAAAGAAATGAATGAATCCATAGTGAGAAGAGGGTAACAGGTCCCCAGTGGGACTGACTGAACCCCGTCCTGCTTCAGGAGAGGGCCCAGTCTTGAGTCACTGAAAGGTAGAACTGTATATGACATGATTGACCTTAACTCCCCAGTTTTTGAACAACAGCTGATCACACATAGCAGAAGTGTGCTGAGGCACAGAATGTCCAGACAGAAGCATCATGCTGCACTTGTTTGGTGTGTCGTAAAGAAGTCTGCCCAGATATGTCCATGTGTACTTTTAAAGGTGTTCTTGTTGCATTAAATCAGAGATAGAGAAAACAAAACCAGGTGGTGCATGCTTACAATCCCAGCAATCTGGAGGTGGGCAGGTGGATTTCAAGTTCCAGGGCAACCTGGGCTACATGGTGCACTCCAGGCCAGCCTGGACATGGTGAAAGTCTGTCTCAAAATAAACCAAAAATTGTGAACAGGTTAATTTTCCATTATAGGATGTTTTTGAAATGCATTTTGCCAAGATTCCTGATGAACCTGTTGAGAGTATGCACGTATGTCACCTTACAACAAACAATGCACAAGCCCTCAGTAAAGAAAGCAGCAGTGAGGCCTCCTCGGGGGACTGCTCTTCTGAAGACTCTGAGGACGAACGAGTGCAGCGTCTTGCCAAGCTTCAGGAGCAGGTGGCCGTATATGACGCAAGTGTTGACGGTCCCTAAGCAGTTAGTCTGTGAGGAAATGCTTGCAGATTTACAGCTGTTGTGTTTAGGTCACCTGATATCAGTCTATAGCTTTAGTTACATCACCTGATGTCTGTAACTTTAGTTACTTTTTGGCATATTTGCCATGTTTAATATTTCCTACTCAAATATTTGTATGCTATACAAATCTAGAGCTATTTCCTCCTCTTCCTCTTCCTCCTCTTCTTCCTCTTCTTCCTCTTCCTCTTTGAAACTGTCTCATGTACCTGGCTTGTCATGAACTTCTGCTCCTTCTGCCTCCACCTCTCAAGTGCTGGAATTGTTGGTGTGCACCATGATGCCTGGGGATTATTTACAATTCCGTTATTTGCATTTATAGTCTGAGTAGTTGATTCTTATTGAAGTGATTTATGGTAAAATGTGGAATATTTTAAAAATGAGATCACTTGCTACTTTTTGTGATAAAATAATAACTTTTTCTGAGGTCATGTCTGAAGACTAAAGCTAGAGAGATGGTTTAGCAGTTATTAGCACTGACTGATCTTCCAGAGTACCTGAATTTAGTTCCTAGCATGTGTGTCAGGCTCCTCACAACCACCTATAACTCCAGCTCTACAGGAATCTAATGCCTCTGACCTCCACAGGCACCTGTACATATGTGAGCATACATACACACCACACATACTGATATAATACATACAATATATTCTATACCTTATAATATATGTTATATATAAACTCATATATATATATATATATATATTTGAAGAAGCTTTAAAACACTGAGAAATGTTAACTGTTCTTGGGCTGTATTGATTTTATTACTATAGTATACTATACAGTTTATTAATTTATTTTTATACCCTTCAAAACACTAAAATTCCAAAATGAAGCAAAATCCTGAAGGAAGTAGAACACGAAATGAGTCTCACAAAGGGTGGCATGACTTTGGAGTACCATGTTTTTCTAGTATCTTTAGTGCTTTAGATAAATAAATGTTTAAAGGCTTTTGTTTATTTTTTCTTTCCCAGCTTAATGCTGTTCATCAGCAGCTACAAGTTCTGTCCCAAGTTCCATTACGTAAGCTGAAGAAAAAGAATGAGAAGTCTAAACGGGCACCAAAAAGGAAAAAGGTTAATAACAGAGATGAAAACCCAAAGAAAAAGCGTAAGCAAATGAAGCAAAAGGAGAAGACCCAGAGCAAGTAAGCATGTTCAGTGAATGAGTCTGCCTGGAAGGCAAGCTCAGTGAAGGACCACGCATTAGCCTTTGCAAGGTCCTGGTTCTATCCCACGCCTAGATTAATTAATTGATTAAGATGAAACAAATGCCTGTGTGATGTGGGTGCATTGTATGAAATTCCCACATCAATAAAAATATGGTTAAAAATATGAAACAAATATATAATTTTGTTACAGTCAACCAAAGAAGAAGAAGCCACCTTTGAAATTGGAAGAGGAAGACAATGCGAAGCCTATGAACTATGATGAGAAAAGGCAGCTGAGCCTGGACATAAACAAACTGCCTGGAGACAAGCTTGGTCGAATAGTTCATATCATACAGTCAAGGGAGCCTTCCCTGAGAAACTCCAACCCGGACGAGATCGAGATCGACTTTGAAACCCTAAAGGCATCCACACTTAGAGAACTGGAGAAGTACGTCCTGGCCTGTCTGAGGAAGAGGTCGCTGAAGCCCCAAGGTAGGCCAGGCCCCGCCCCATCTCTAAGGGGTCCCGCCCTACCTTGCCTCTAGGCCCCGCCCCTCCTCCAGGCCCCTCCCCACACTCAAAGTTGCTCCTCCTCTCACAGCGAAGAAGGTGGTCAGGTCTAAGGAGGAGCTCCATTCTGAAAAAAAGCTGGAGCTGGAGAGGCGGTTGCTGGACGTCAACAATCAGCTGAATTGTAGGAAACGGCAAACGAAACGTCCAGCAAAAGGTAGGTGGCGGTTTCTCCGCGCCCACCCATGAGCCTTGACCGCTGTTAACGCTCCCTGTTTTGCAGTGGAGAAGCCGCCTCTGCCCCCGGCCCCGCCGCCGCCCCCGGAGCTGGCAAGCGGGTCCCGCCTGAGCGACAGCAGCAGTAGCAGCAGCGGCAGTGGCAGCAGCAGTAGCAGCAGTAGCAGTAGCAGCAGCAGCAGCTCGGAGTCCGGGAGCAGCAGCAGTGACTCGAGCTCCTCCGACAGCAGCGATTCGGAACCAGGTTAGCTGGCTCGTAGGCGCCGCCACGGTGGGGGGAGTGGCCTTTCCTGTAGAGTCGGAGAATGTTTTGAGAAGGACCTCTGCTTTGGATGCCAGCATCCTTAGTAAAATGCACCAAGAAAGAGCCTTATTCTTCCTTAAAAGAGATACTGTGTGAAAGGAGGTGACTTAGGCCTTCTGTGAGGTCTCCAAGGAAATGTGCGAGATTGAAAAGCAGCGAGTGGTGCTTTCACTTCTTAGGGGAAACATTATTTGGGAATGCCTCAGTGTATTCCCAGTGTACTTTGGTTCACTCTGATGTGAAGTATGTCGTTTGGACACTGCTTTCTGAGTTGTTTTGAATTAAGAAACCACTCACCTCAAAATTTGGAGAGTATTTTTAAAAATTTGTTTCTTACCTATAGATTATTACCTTTCATCTATAGAAAAAGATGGAAATACTACATTTCCTTGTGCAGTTTGTTAGTTGTGTTAACCCAGGTCACTCAGGCTCTCTCTGTTTTTCCATTACTAGTTGTCTAGCTGCCATTCGGTCACTGACCACCCCACCAGTGGTGTTCCATTTTAATCAAGCAGCAAACGCAGAACACAGGGCACTTTCTTCCCTAAAGTTTGCTTTATTGTTAATGGGATGTTTCTTATGAGGTTCAGTTCTTTTTGATTAAAAGGAATCTCACAGAAACTCCAGCATAAAGAATTGCTTTTCTCAGTTCACGGTCAGGGTCTGCTGGTTTGCAATAATTCTGTTTTCCTTTGGTTTTGTTTCATTTATTTTTTATTTTTATTTTTATTTTTATTTGTGGAGCTAGTCACTGATTTAGTTTTCACATTTCTGAGTAATGTAGTGGTGAACAATTTTGTAAAATTTAAAGAATTTTTACCTTGGTTAGAATTTATTTTAATACATTTAAAAGCTCATTTTAGAGCTCTTATTATGAAGTATTTATTATATTTGACTTCTAAACATAAAACAATACTGGAAAAATCTAAGTTGCATTTAGTATTATAAATTGTAATTAACAATTGTAATTTTATCTAATAAAGCGTTTATGGCCTAATAAGTTATAGCACCTTGTCTTTTATTTGTAGGATAAAACTATTACTCTATTAGTTTGAATTATTTAACTTAAAAAATTCAATAAATTCTTTGGGTGTTAGAAAAAATACCGCATAGAGTTTTTTTGGTATAGCACCTTAGTATTTAGAATTCCTTCTCTCCTTCCTTCTTTCCTTCCTCCCTCTTCACTGTCTTACTGTTGCTTACTGTGTAGCCTGACTTCACATTGTAGGCCAGAGTGGACTTGAACTCAGCAATCCTCCTGCTTCTGCAGGTGTGCTGTACCACACCAACTCTTGATATAATATTCCAGCATATCACTTGAAGAGAAGAAAGTGTTTATCACCACCTGCATGTTCTTAAAATGGTACAGAAACTTTTTTTCTAACTTTCACAGAACAGCTCAAACTTAGAATTCTAATCCTAAAACATTGCTGAATTTGTATCTTCTGGTCAGCATTGTTGGTTGGTGTCATGTTTTCCAGAGAGCTTTGCTTCTGTTGTGTGGTGGTGGGACTAAGGCACCTGTGTACGCCCAGCAAGCACTCCTGCACGAGTTGTGTCCTCACTGAGTTTCCTGGGTTGGTCTGGAACTTGCAGAACAATTTTATAAAGTTCAACAGAAGTTTTGCTCTGCTTAGGATCTTTCATTCTAATACATTTTAAAGTCATGTGCAGCTCTTACTATAAAGTATTTCTTATATTTGACTTCTGAGCATAAGACAGTACTGGAAAAAAATCAGTTACATTTATGACCTCAAACAATAGGTCGTAGGCCTGCACATGTAGACCGATCTAGAAGCTTTTAAAAATATATAATGTTAAAATAAAAGCAACAAATTTTATCCCCTCTCTTGGCACTGGAGAGTGAACCCAAGGTCTTACATAATACACCAGGAAATCAACTTAACCACCAAACTGCATGTGTTCCTCAGCCGTATGTGTGTGTGTGTGTATATATGTATGTATGTATGTATGTGTGTGTGTATGTATGTATGTATGTATGTATTTAAACATCTTATGAATAGTTTGTGACTTGTTACACTGAGACTAGTTTGTCTTCACAGTGGGCACAGAAATTGTCTTTTGCTGTTGTTTGAGATGGAATCTCACTGTGTAGCCCTGGATAGACTCCAACTCCTGTTCTTTCTCTCACAGACTCCTGAGTACTGGAATCACAGCATGTGTTGCTATATCTGGCTTGTCATTTATTCTTGAAATTTTAATTTTTGAACATGCAATTTATATACGTTACTAGAGGGAAACACTGTTTAAGCATATTATAAATTGTAAAGTCTAAACTGGAAAAAATTATATCTGTGCTTTTAATAAGCAAATTAAGTATAAGATCTTTTAATACTTTAATACTAAACTGATAATAAATACTTCAATACTAATACTAAATACTTTAAAATGCCATAAGACTTACTAATTTCTAGTGTGTAAACTAAAAACATTTTTACTTCCCTGAGAATAACAATAAATTTTTAAGCAGGATTATAAATTAGAGAGAAAAAAATAAGTCAGACCCCCATCAGTGCAATATTCTTGTAAAAATAAGGAAAGCACCTCTATCCTTGGTGTGTGTAGAAGAGTTTCAAGCAGTAGATGACAAGCATGTTGTCAACTTTCATTGTTTGGTGGAAATGGGTTATTTATCCCCTCAAAAAGTGAAAATTGGATATATTAACAAAACATCAAGTAAGAATAAAGCTAGGCATAGCGGCAGGTACTGGTCATCCCAGCATTTAGGGAGCTGAGGCCAGCATAGGCTAGTGATTAAACCCTTGTTTTAATAAAACAAAAATTAACTGCAAGTGTCAGTAAGATGTTGACTTTATAATTGGTGGTGATTTGTTCAGAATGGACGCAGTTAGTTATGATCCTGAGAGTCTAGGTAACAAGCAACTTTTCTGAAAGCTTTGGTGGCATACATACTTTCTTATTAAAAAGCTAATCATATTTTTTAATTTATCTTTCTCTTAACACTTGTCATACTAGATTTGTTAGATTTTATTGGCATATGTTAATTCTATTTAACAATGGTTTATTATGACATTTTCATACATGTACACATTTTGATAATACTCACCTGTGTCTCCCTTCACTCTTGTTTATCCCTTTCCTTTTCCCAACTGCTCCTTCTACCTCTGTGTGTGCGTGTATGCTTTCATGTGTGTATATCTGCATGTGTGCATGAGTGTGTGCTTGTGCATGTGTGCATGAGTGTGTGTGTGTGTGTGTGTGTTGTCCCAGTGAGTGTCATTGAGGGTGAAAGCTGGTGGTTACCCACTGAGGAAATGTCTCTTCCCATGTGTCAATTGCTAACTGCCTGTCCATTCTCAGTTTAAGGTGAAGCCCACAGCTCCTGCCCCTTCTGTAACAGCATAATGGTGTCAACGACTCAGTCCTATGGCAGTTTCTCTCTGGATTATTTCAGCTACTTGACTATGACAACTTTGTTTTTGTTTCCTTTAGTTCTAATCTTTTAGGATATTGGGTGTCAGCAGGGGCAGATTCCTCTTGTTAAGTTTCTGTTCTTGCTGGATTGTGGGTTGGTTTCTCTGCAATAGTGCTCTATTTAGGTGAGGCAAAAACTCTAAAGGTGACGTCCTGGTTAGGGTTTTGATTGCTGTGATAAAACACTGAGACCAAAGCAATTGGAGAGGAAAGAGTTTATTTGGTGTACACTTCCACAGCACTATGCATCAGGAAAGGGAGTTGGGACAGGAACTCAGAGCAGGAACCTGGAGGCAGGAATAGCTTGGTCAGCCTACTTTATTATAGAAAATAATGACCAGGGGTGATACCACCCACAGTGGGCTGGACCCTCCCCCATCAATCATCAATTTAAAAAAAATGTCCCAAAGGCCCGCCTGCAGCCCAAACTCATGGAGGCATTTTCGCAGTTGAGGCTCTCTTCTCTCCAGTGAGTGTAGTTTGTGTGTCAAGTTGACATAAAACTGTCCAGTACAACTGACCCCTTGTCAGCTTGACACACAAATACATCACTATTAAACCATAACCTTTCGTTTCTGTTCATCCCGGACATCTCATTAATACGAGCATCACAATTTAAAATATTCCAAAATTTTAAAGTCCCATAGTCTTTAAAAACTCAAATATATAAAAGTCCAAAGTCTCTTATCCAAACTTTCTTGTAAAATACAAAATCTTCATAAAACTCTAAACTCTCTTTTAGAGTTTAAAATCAACTATGGGCTCCATTTTGGCTGACATCGACATCTGCCGTCATATACAGATAAATCTAGAATATTTATTAAACATTGGTACAAATATAAAACCTTTAAATTTATTTTTTATGTCTGTCAAAATACCAAGTGTAAGATTCGTGATATGGATGAGGCTTCAAAATAAAATTAATCCTGGCATAGCCTATGTCAGCTGCTTAGTGCTCAGGTAGGGGCTATTAAGACAGTTCTGACACTCATCACAGTTGGGTGACATGATAAAGAGGAATATATTCAAATTATTAAGATAAATCACCCTATGGCTAATCATCCATAGCACTTTCATCCAGGCCTAGTGATTACACTTCTGACTCTCACACTTGGATTGTAAAGGCAGACTGCCTTTCTTGGACCAGTTCTAGGCCAGCCCAAACTGTATGAGGCTCAGTCTCAAAAATTAAATTAAATTGAATAAAATACCAATGCTTCTGATTGGAACCTTATAGGAAATGACCCTGAAAACTATTTAAGTGTTAAGCCCCAGATGGTGTGAATGTTTGAGGCATCTGCAACAGCATATTAATAACATGACATGTTTAATGTGATTAATATGCAGGTAACACAAAGAAACACCATAGTAATAGCATTAGTTCTCTTTATCATTGACTTCAAAGTAGGAATAAGTGATTTGTCACTTCACTGTCATCAAGGTCTTCTGCAGAAGTACTGAGAATATGATTAAAGTTATCATCAGCTAACATCTTTTGATTCAAAGAACTAGAATGGTTTAGAAAGATAAAAGCCAAAGATCCAGGCTTAGTACAATAAAATAAAAGCTGGTTCATACACTGAGGTCTGCATTTCGGTTGGACCTTGCAATAGTCATTTCTTTCTTATGTACTTTAAATTTTATTTTTTTCTACAAGCTATGTCTTTCTGGATAAATAGACTATCTGTAATAGTATGTCTTGACCTTGGCAACATTAGAATGGCCTAAGAGCTTTTTATAATACTATGTCTAAATCTAGATTTGAATGGACAGAGAGACAGGTATGATTCATAGTCTTTAAAATATACCAGGGGTTGGAGGTGATACAGCCACAAGGACTCTTCAGCAGTTGAGAGCACTGGATGCTCTTCCAGAGGATTTGGGTTCAATTCTCAGCACCCACATGTGGCTTAAGACCATCTGTAAACTCTGCGATCTGATATCCTCTTCTGGCCTCTGCAGGCACCAGGCTCACATGGCATACAAATGTATATACTGTCAGATAGTCATATGCAGCAAATAACCAATATTTAAGGCTACTAAGGTGCTATCATACTTGAGAGTAATTGTAGTTGTTTGTTCTTTTATGGCTTTTACTTTTCTGACTCAAGTTGAAATCCTCTTTGTAGGAGCACATCTTTATGACTGGCTTGTTCTTAATGTTAAAGAAACAAGGAAAATAGCTAAAGATTCTTTAAAGGGACCAAATTGCTTAGTATAGGACTGATTGTGAGTGTAAGTCACTAGAATGTGATCTGGACAAGTCCCTCCATACCTCAGGCCTACTGTCTCTATAGAGTAAGATGCAGCTGTCACACAACGAATTCAGTCACTTCCACAGACTTTCAGAATAGGACATAATTCGCTTCTCTAATATCAAAAATGTTGGTAACTATTTCTTGTGTGTGTGACTTCATCATACTCTGGCTTTGCATCATGGTGCCTCTTGGGATTTTATTCCAACCCAGCTTACTGGTGACATTCGGTGTCTCTGGAGCTGTGGCCTCAGTGCCTTGATAGGTAAACAGGTGCTCTTACCTTTTAACTGACTCCCCACCAATCCCAGCTATTTCTTTCAACTCTAGTAAGTTTTTTGTGTAGTTTAGAATAAACACTTTATAACAAAAATTTTAAATTAGGTTTTTGAGAGACGTGAAATTCAAACACAATGTGCATCATATCCATTTGATTCCTGGTTCATGTTCATTAGCCTGTGAGTTTCTTAGTGTAGGCATTTCTCAGAGACCTCAGAGAAATTAGTGTTAATAGATATGTGGTCATAATTGTGGTCAACTTAATTGATGTCTCCCAAATCTGGTAGATCTTTATTACTAATTAAATATGATGTTAAGCTCAATAGCAAAAATGTGCATATATATTTTAGTTCCCAAAGCCAGAAACACAGTTTACTTTACCATGGCCCAGAGAAGCAATTACCCAAGATTAGAATCAGAAGCAAAGTGCCGAGCAATAGACTCCCCTCACTCACCTCCTTGTGTTCCATAAAGCATTCAATTATTAAAATCTGGTGGTGCAGTGATCCACACACTATATCAGCTAGGTAATTTTGAAATTTCTAGTTAATATTCTTTGCCTCTTGCTAGCGTCTCTAGATCTTGAGGTTCTAATTTTTATAAACCTAAGTGTTAGTTTTATATGTCATAAAACTAAGGAAACATTCTTCTGCTTTTCTTAGCAGAATACCAAGGTGGCATGTCGTATTTTTACTTCACTAAAGTGTTTATGTTGTAGGACATTGTAGTTTAGGTGCATGTTTGAATAAGATATATTAATAAATATGTATGTTATTATATTAATGAAATGTGTTTTTGTTTTTTGTTCAAAGCTGAAACTGTAGTTTCTCCTTTAAATGTGAAGGAGCCCTGGATCTCTACCCTGTGTGTTCAGTCTCTCCCCATCACCCCTCTACCCAACCCCAACACTAAAATCAGTCTTGGCTGAGTGATACTGGTTTGTGTCATTTTAAATACTTGAATTTTTTAAATTAAAATGCAGCCTTGAGTGCCACTTAGCAATTTTAACAGTGTCCAGCATCAAATATTTTAAGAGAGGAAAGAACAGTAGCACATCCAGTGGAGACTGATGGCATTTCAGGAGGCAGAAGGTAACTATTCAATTAGAATGCTTTAAGTTGGAATAACAGTTGGTGTTGACCAGCCTTGGTATCCTTGAGCCCAAACCAGATACTGTTGAGGTGGTTCGTGACAGCTGGCTTGGGGTGGTGAATCCAGTTTTCTGCTTCCCACATGGCAGAGGCCTGTGCTGGGGAGGATGGCACCATAGGCTGTTGTACGTAAACAGAAAAGAATCTTGCCATGCCATGACAGGCAGACAGGGCTTTTTGTATTTGCTTCTACTTCCAGTGTCAGCTGCACAGATATTTCTGAGGGTCAAGGAGGCCCTGTAAAACCCACTGGTTCTCTGGGGCCCTGAAATGCTAGAGAAGGCTACACACAGCCTGAGTGAGCCCGGCTCACACAGACCAGCTGTAATGACTAGATTGTGCTCTCTGGGCTATATGAGGCACTGTCTGAAAACAAACAAAACAGAAAATCTATTTGTTGTTATCTAGTCCAAACTGCCAAAGTTCTAAGTAGAAGGTTATTATCAGATGGATCTTCAGTTTAGTAAGGATGTCAGATATCTCACTTATAGTAAGTACCTCGCAGATGAATAAGTAATGTGTGTGTCTCTTGTGGTAGATTCTCTGTGATTTACCTAAGCCCTGTGAGGCTACACTTACAGCTCCTTCGCTGGTGCAATTGATGCCATGTCTGAAACTTGAGCTCTGTTTGTGACTTTCTTTTTAAATGTTCCCTGGAGCTCCTTACAGTCAAAGAGCACACTTGGTTTTTGCCAGAACATAATCCAAAGTGGAATTTCTGAATGGGTGTTTATTCCATCCTGAACAAAGAAGTTTGGAGAAATAACTTTTCCCATTTAAACAAAAGTAGGCTAATTGAAATAGGGCAAAATCTGTGACTTTAAGAGATTTGTATTAAAGGCATTCTTTTGAAATGAGCTTTTTCTTTTTCTTTTTTTCTCCATTAGCCCCAATGGTATGATTTTCTTTCTTTCCTTGATAAATAATAAAAAGATACATTTAGGGTGTCTGACATGATTTTGATGTATGTATGCATCTTAAAAACAATTGAATCACCTACATTAACATATCTATCACTATATATTATCTGTGTTGAAAACACTTAAAAGCTACTATGTTAGCATTTTTCAAATATGTATGTGTTACTGACCATAGTCACTTTATAACAGAGCTCCTGAACTTGGTCTTATCTACCTGAAAGCTTTACCTGTGATTGATGTCCTATGACTGGGGAACTGAGTCCTTTTGGTGGATTCTTAGTTTCATTCTACTTTATAGAAAAACTAACTTGGTAGGGCTTTTCTTTTAAGCTTACAAATGTTGAAATAATTATCTATATGTGTTTACAGAAATATTGCCTAAATTTACTGGAGTAAAACAGAATGATTTGCCTCCAAAAGAAAATATAAAGGTAAGTTAATGTCAGCATTGAAAACAGGGTGTGTGCTGTAACAGCTAGGATAGTAGTAGCTCTCTCTACAGTGATTTTGGGGGTTGGTGGGTGTGGTTTTGTACATGAATAGTGTCTGCACTGAGGAAGCAGAGGAAGGAGGACTACAGATTTAGACTAGCTTGAGTTATATAGCAAGAGACTCAAAAAGAAAACTAAAACATTTTTAAATTTTGTTTTTATTAAAAAGTTACTGTTTTCAGTCATTAACTAGGTGTTCAAAGACTTCCTCTCCAAGGCTGTTGACTCTAGAAATGACTTGGTCCCCTCCTAATAAATCCAACCACTATGTAAGTTAAGCAGAGCAAGCTTAACTTTAGCTCAACCTAAGGCTGTAGAGACAGAGGAACTGAACTGCTTGGTACAAAAACCGGGGTGTGTGGGGTCCTCTATAAGATTTCTAAACACAAACTAGGAGAGCAGCCTTCAGGGCTGTGGAGATCTAAGATCATAGGCATCAGCAAGGTATTTACTCTTCCTTATTCTTCCTAGACCTCGGTCTTCTTCTCATCTATGGGGTCTGCCCTAGCAGGACTATGTGACTTAAGTTGTAATGCTTTTCAAAAGGTACCATTAAAGCATCATTAGTCCGCTGCTATGTCTTGTGTTCCAGTTCTCTTAATTATGCTTTTGTGTAGTTAGAAGTCTGAAGGATAACTTGATCTTTGTCTAGCAGATACAGTCTTCTGTGCAAGACATAGCCTCTGCTGAAGCTCCCCTTGCTCAGCAGAGCACAGCACCATGTGGAGCTCCAGGGACGCACTCCCAGCAGATGCTTGGTTGCCAAGTGTCACAGCATATGCAGGTCACGGAGAACACTGCATCTGTGCAGACTCAGCCTCCTTCAGGTAAGAAACACAAGTCAGCCATTCTGGATGAAAAGTGGACTCTGGAGGCCACGTGTGTCCAGAGGCCACATGTGGGGACACAATGGCGTTGTCAGTGTCACACACTCAAGGATCACTGAATGAACCATGTCCAGGAAACTGCTTTATATACATAAGCACTTATTATATTTATGTAATCTATACTCAGTTTGTTCGAGTGTGTACATAATGAAAAATCTCCTTCACTGCCCAAGCTTAACCATATTTTAGCTACTTTGGTAAATGCTGCTCTACCACCATGTGGAAAGCAAGCTGCAGTGGTGTGGGGAGAACAAAGCAGGTTTTCTGTTTTCCTTTTTGTCAGAGTCAAGCACACTGCAGCCTCTCCTTGACCTCCCTATGTACCCGGGATTGGCCTTGAACTCCAGCCTGGGAGGAGCACAGGGGTCTCGATTCTCTTGTTGCTTCTCGTGCAAGGCTCCATGCTGTTCTGTTTTGTCTGCAGCTCAAACTGTAGCTCATCCTTGAGGAGAAGAAAATGGAAATCAAGGAAAACATGGATTGGGGACTAGGCTTGTAGTTCAATAGTAGATTGTATTGTTGGCATATATGAGGCCTCTGGTTCAATTCCCAGTACCCCCAACCCCTACAAAAGACCCTACAAACCATGAGTAAACCATAGACCAGCAAGAAAGAGGCGGGCACAGATTGTTGGGCCAGCTAAAGCAGGGTGGAGTGTGTCCAGAGGAAGAACATTTGTATCCTGTGAGAAGAACAAGAGCACGCAGCTGTTCTGGGTCCCAGTCTGTTTCTCAGACTACCATAGCATTTCGACTTTTAATTTTTATGCAACAAGGAACTTCAAACAGAAACATGGCAAACAAACAAAAAGACACTCCCCCCCCCCAAAAAAATGCACAGCACTTTCAGGGCTGAGAGAGTAGTTCATTGGTAAAATACTTGCCTGGCATGCATGAGCCTGAGGTTCAGTACCCAGCACTGGGGAAAACAGCAATAAAACATTTATCAAGAAAAAAAAAATTGCTGCTTACTAAGTGGTGGGTTAAGTTGAAGATATTCTGATTAGTCGGTACCACATAAGAACGCTGAGTTGTAATCTAAGTCAAAGTTGCTACAATCGAAACCAATGCTATGAGCATAGGAAGGTAGTTTTGAGGCAGAAGGTGTAAAACTTGAGAGGAGTTGACCTGCCAGGTAATCTAACAGCTGGCCAGGAAATTCGAGGTAGAGCTTATTCGGCTAGCTGACTGGATGGAGAAAAAGCAGAATGGGTATCTGGGACTCAAAAGAGTCTAACATCATTTAAGCATTGTCACAGATCATTAAGATAAATAGATGTAATTTAGGAAGCCATCAGAAGGAAGGTAGGAAAGGAAGGAAGGAAGGAAGGAAGGAAGGAAGGAAGGAAGGAAGGAAGGAAGGGAAGGAAGGAAGGGAGGAAAGAGGAAAGGAAGGAAGGAAATGAAGGAAGGAAATGAAGGAAAAAAGGAACATGTGCAAACTAAGAAAGAAAATGTCAGTAAAGAAATTAACAAGTTAAAAGTACTAGTCCTGATTCTGCCCTGCAACATGAGGATTCCCCAAGCCTGGAAGTTTGAGGCCATCCCGATCTTAAAAGAGGAAAAGGAAAAATTAGACAGGAGGGAAAAAGGAAGGAGAGGGGGCTGAGAAGGGCCACCGCCTGGGCCACTGGCTGCAGAGCCTGCAGAGGCACAGGGACAAAGAGGCCTAAACTGGCAACAAGAACATTGCTTTTCCAAGCTTATGCAGACATTGTAGTAGCCAGAGTTCTACAAACTGGGAAATATGGACCCTGGTAGATGCTTCAGTGAGGCTAATGGGAAATAGCTGGGTCACTAACACAAACACAAAGCTTTTTAAAGCAGCCAGAAGAGTTATTTTTCAATTCACAAGGTTTGAATGTTCGAAGGCAGATTAGTAACTCCTGAGCAGAGTAGGAAGAAGTTGCTGCTGTCACGAGTGTGGTTGTGAACAGGTGATGAGAATGGCATTGCCCTTGAAAAGGAGGAAGAGACTGGAGAGTGGTGTTCTAGATTCCCAGTTAACCCTGGCCTTGGCAAGGCCAGCCTGATGCCTAAACCTTCAGAAAGGGGAACCCTACTGTGGGCATCTGAGCTGGGCACTGCAGGTGTGCATTTAAACTGAGCAGTCCAGATGGAAGAATGGAACGTGTGGAGGAATTTAAGAAACTGACCTCAACATTAGTGACACTCTGGTTTGATCAACAGGAAGTAGAAGTCAGTGTGAACAGGTCGACGAGGGCAGATCACGAAGACTCTGGCAGCTGAGATGCTTTGGTCGTGGGTGAGAGTGCAGTTAGTAGAAAGCTGATGGAGAATCTGAGCAAAGACTGCTTGGCAGTTAAACTTCCTGTAAAGGGAGGCTAGGGGTAGCTCTTGGAGAGTGGAAGGGGAGACAATGAGATGTTGCAGTGAGTGCTCACAAGAAAAAAATAAAAGCTTGAAAGACACTTCTCAGGCAAGCTGAGCACTGCACCCATGAGACATCTGTGTCGCGTTGCTTATGGTAGGTGGGTCAGCGTTGCTTATGGTAGGTGGGTC
>JANHMN010000028.1:1371391-1387242 GCA_030674055.1 Rhabdomys pumilio | reverse complement strand
TCTCTCTCTCTCTCTCTCTCTCTCTCTCTCTCTCTCTCTCTCTCTCTTTTTCTCTCTCTCTCTCCAGTCTCTCTTTTTGTGTGCTGTTCTTGTGTGAGTTGGGCATATCCTATCTCTGACTTATTCTATCAAATCTTTCTCTGATTCATCATTTTATCTGACCCTCAATTAGATATCACTTTCAAACACAGCTACTTCCTTCTATAAACTAGTCTTACCTTCATTGTTAAGGAATAAAAGTGTGTACTAAGGGTGTGTGTGTGTGTTCTGGCCAGATCATATAGACCTAGAAGATCTTTGGGTGTGATCCCCTGCCAGAGCAGCCAGGTTCCTGGATTAGAATTCCTCTACACTACCCCCTGTCTCTCAGTAACAACTATATACTCTGTTTCCTGTTCCCCCTAGTACCTTACTCTGTATCTAGCATCTGTAATTATGTAGATTGTAGCATACCTACCTGAGGCTTCAAAGCTAACATCGACATATAAAAGAATACATATAGGATCTGTCTTTTGGGGTCTGTGTTACCTCCCTCAGGATGATTTCAGTTTTTAGCTCTATCCATTTACCTATGAATTTAGTAATTTTGTTTAATGTCTGAATAATATCCCACCGTGTAAATGGACATTTTTTTAAATCATCTGTTTTCTGTTGATGGACATCTATGTTGTTTCCAATTTGGCTTTCATGAGTAAGGGCAGCAGTAAAGATGAATGAGCAAGGATCTCTGTGGTAAGATGTGGGTGTGTGCCCAAGAGTGGGATAGCTAGATCTTGGGAGGAGATCTATTTCTAGCTCCTAGATGCACTGCCGCACAGTTTCTATAGTGGTTTACAAGTCTGCACACAGCAGCGATGCATTTGTGTCCCGTTCCCGTGTGCTCACCAGCATGAGCTCCCATTTGCTTTGTTGAACGTGGCTAGTATGACTGGGATAAGATGAAATCTCAAATTAGTTTTAATTTGCATTCCTCTGTTGAAAAAGGATGTTGAATATTTTTTAAAAGTATTTCTCAGTCGTTCGTATTCATCTTTTGGGACTCTCCACTTAGTTATCTACCCCATTTTTAGTTGGGTTCTTTTTTTGATGTCCAGTTGTTTCAGTTCCTGATATGTTTTTGATATTAGCCATCTACCAGATGTGTGGTAGTTGATAAAAATCTTTCCTATTCTACGGGCTGCCCCTTTGCTCCAGTGATGGTATCTTTTACCATACAGAAGCATCTCTGCTTCATGAGGTTCCATGTATTAATTGCTGTTCTTAGTGCCTGTGCTGAGGGTGTTCTGTTTAGGAAGTCTTTTCCTGTGCTAGTGAGTTCTAGCGTATTCCCCACTTTCTTTAATCAGTGTATCAAACCTTATGTTGAGGTCCTTGATCCATTTGGAGTTAAGTTTTGTGCAGGATGATAAGTATGGATCTATTTGGGTTCTTCTACATGCAGCCATGTAGTTGGCTAGGGGTGTATCAGCCTTAATGATTTTTATCACAGAACTGAGTCATAGTTTCATTGAAACTTTGTATTTTTTCTTTGTCTCTATCTCATTGATTTCAGCCCTGAGTTTATTTCTTGCTCCCCACTTTTTGTTGGATGTTATTTCTTTTTGTTATTCTAGAGTTTTCAGGTTGTTGCTAACTTACAAATATGAGTGAGATCTCTCCAAGTTTTTTGTGTAGGCACTTAGTGACATGAGCTTGCCTCTTAAAACCACCTTCATTGTGTCTCACAGGTTTGTGTGTTGTGTATTCATTTTCATTCAATTCTGAAAAGTTTTTAATTTCCTTCTTGATTTCCAACTTGATTCATTTTTCACTCTGTAGAAAGTTGTTCTGTTTCCATGAGTTTCAGAGCTTTCTGTTGTTTCTGTTGTTGATGATGTCCAGAGTTAGTCATGGTCGTCAGATAGGATGCAGGGGGCATATTTCAATTTTCTTGTATCTGTTGGGACTTGCTTTGAATCTCAGCATGTGATCAACTTTGGAGAAAGGTCCGTGGGGTACAGAGAAGGTGTATGCATTTATGTTTAATGATTTTTTTTTCTGTAAGTATCTGTTATGTCACTGGTTTGTAACATTGTCAGCTCCAGGATTTCTGTGTTTAGTTTTTGTCTGGATGACCTCTCTATTGGTGAGAATGGGGTACTGAATCTCCCACCACCAGTGTGTGAGGTTCAGTATGTGATTTTAGCTGTTTTGGTGTTTCTTTTATGAACTTAAATGCCCTTGTGCTTGGTGCTTGGATAGTTAGAATTGCAGTGTCCTCTGGGTAGATTTTTCCTTCAAAGAGTATTTAATATCCATCCCTGTCTCTTCTGATTTTTTATTTGAAGTCTAATTTGTCAGTTATTAAAAGTTATTAAAATGGCTAGAATCTCTTCCTTTTGGGGTCTATTTGCTTGAAGTATCTTTTTCCATCCTTTTACCTTGAGGTGATGTCTATACTGATGTTAAGGTGTGTTTCTTGGATGCAGCACAAAGATGGATTCTGTTTTCTAATCCATTCTGTTAGTCTGTGTCTTTTTATTGGGGACTTTGAAACTCCTCTTGGGAGTGAACAACAAGCAGTTTTTATTGGTCGTTCTTCTGTTGTCATCGCATGAGTCCCTTGTGACTTAGTGTTCTGGAATTATTTATTCCTTGTGTTTTCTTGGGTGTGGTTAGCCTTTTCAGGCTGAAGTACCTTCTTAGAGCTGGATTGGTAGATAGATTCTGCTTAAATTTAGTTCTATTGTGGAATATTTTTCTTCATCTGTTGTGATTGAGAGTTTTGCTTGGTATAGAGTTCTATAGATCTATAGATAGAAAGTTTAGTCTGAGTTGGTATCTTTCATCTCTTAGCATTTGTAGAACATCCATCCAGGCCATTCAGGCTTTCAGTCTCCACTGAGAAGACTGCCTTTATATATTACTTTTAATATTATTTTTTCTGTATGTTTTGTGTTTCTATTATTGTGGAGAATTTCTTTTCTGGTGCTATTTGTTTTTCTGTATGCTTCTTGTACCTTGATAAGTACCTCTTCCTTTAGGGTAGGAAGCTTTCCTTTTATGATTTTGTTGAAAATATTTTCTGTGCCTTTGGCTTGGGTTTATTCTCCTGTTATTCATAGATTTAATCTTTTCGTAATGTCCCTGATTTCCTGGATGTTTTATGCCTGGATATTTTTAGATTTAACATTTTCTTTGACTGAGGTATTCTATTTCTTCTACCTTGTCTTCAGCCTGAGATCTTCTCTTCCATGTCTCGTGCTCTGTCTGATGGGCCTTACCTCTGAGGCTTTTGTTGGGTTTTCTGTTGTTCTTTTCCAAGTTTTCTGTTCCGGTTTTCTTTATGTTCCTCTTTGCACCTTCAGGCCTTAACTGTTCTACTCATTTCCTTCTACTGTATGTGTTTTGTAGACTTCTGTAAGGGATTCGTTCATATCTGTCGTAGGGTCCTTAACTGTAGTCATAATTGCTATTTTGAAGTCCTTGTCTCATGCCTCAGCTCTATTGCCGTTCTTACGGCTTACTCTAGTAGGGTAGGTTCCTGGGTTCAGGTGGAGACTAGTGCCTAGGATAGGAATCATTGTGGTTTTTGCATTGGTGTCTAAGCATTGAGGCTTAGCACGATTGAGATGCCTGTAGATGCTGATTTCTGGCCTTGTCTTTGTTGAGTGAGTCTTCCATCCCTTGGCATCTGTTGCCCTCTCTGGATCATAGGAAAGTGTGGCTGTGGGTTGCCTGGTAGGGAGTGCTTCTCAGGTTGGTGGGTGGCAGAGAGGAATAGAGGTAAGCTAGGAGAACAGGCTGAGAGCAGCTTCAAGAAAGATCCCAGGGGATCTTATCCACACCTCAAGGTATAAATACTAAAAGGATACTTTTTCCACTAAACTTCATCTTTAAAGAGAGACTACAGCATTTGATGCAGACATTTAGGGAGAGCAGAGGAGGGTGATGAAGAGGAAAAAACAAAATTCATGGTGCATGAGCATGGGCTGAGGAGAGTGTGGGCTGAGGAGAGCGTGGGGAGAGGAAAGGTTTCCCAGGATGTATCTTTAGTTCAGAAATGACCTCTCAAAATTTATTTCCTGTTTCCTAAATTTTTTTAAAATATTGATAGTCTCTAAAACATTTATTTAAAAAATAGAAACAGCATCATTTCATCAAAACTCTTAGCAAAAGTACAGCTAAAGCAGGCTGCTTATCTGTGGTCTGTGGTCCTGTCCCTCGGGCCTCTTGTTCAACATGCAACAAGAAAAGCCAGCTTGGGAATCCAAAACCTCCCCATTTTTAGCACTTGACAGTTAAATTATCATAGTCATCATATATAAAACTAGACAGAGTAACAAATGTCTCTTTGTCCATATAGTTCGTTCATTCGTTCGTTCTTTTTCTTCCTTCCTTTCTTTCTTAAAAACCAGCGCCTTCTGTGTTAACTGGAGAGGTCTGTGGTTTGACTCAGATCTCTGTGCTGCTTATAGGAGCAGCACATTGTCCCAGGCTCTGTCCCTTCCTCTGCACCTGGGCTTTACCCTGCAGAGTCTCTGTGCTGCTTATAGGAGCAGCACATTGTCCCAGGCTCTGTCCCTTCCTCTGCATCTGGGCTTTACCCTGCAGAGTGTCGGGAACGCGTGTGGGCTCAAGAACATGCATGGGCTGCACTTCTCAGAGGAGCCAATATGGCTCCTTTCACCCAGGAACAGGGTGTGTTGTGTGCCATCTTTGTGAGACCCATGCATATGCTGGGGACTGTCCTCTGCCACCTCGTCCTTGCTGGGCTGGAGAAAATGAGCACCTCTTATCTTTGGTGTCTTCACAATCAGGAGCTCAGCAAACTTCTAAACCAAAAGGAGGAAACATCCCGGTAAGCTATAGAGGACACAGAAGAACAACACAGAATTAAAGTTTGATTTATTTTATGATTTATTTTATGTGTACTAGGGTTTTGACTGTGGGTGTGGTCTTTGTACCACTTGCATACTTGGAACCTATTGGAGACCAGAAGAGGGTGACAGATCCCCTAGAACTGGCCTCAAATGTAGGATTGTAAATTCTGGTGTGGGTGCTGAGAATTGCCCGAGTCCTCGGCAAGTTCTCCTAACTGATGTGCCATCTCTCCAGCCTCAACAGCCTATAATTAGATATTAGAGGAGTATCAAGAGAAAAAAAGATAAGGTTAAATGCTAGTTAAATACATGAGTGTTCCAACCAAATGTTCTGAAAATAGAGAGGCCATCCAACAGTCAGCTCACAATGGACTACAGACCAAACCCCAGGGATGTGTGAGCTCATAAAATCACCAGCATTTTACCTAGGAGGCCATATGGATAGTGCCTGCTGCTGATACCACCAGCGAAGGTGCGTCACCCCAGTAGAAGCAAAACGGTCCCAAAAGCAGACAAAAGAGTCAGCTCATTGAACATGGAGAAGCTGAGCTGGTGTCTTTACCCGTGCCTTCTAGTGTCTTTGATACAGAAAGGTACTTCACATGCTACCGAAAGAGAAACATAGACAACCCAGCCACAAAACCTTTGATCTACAATGGTGTCCTCCCTGTGAGATTTGCTAGGGCAATGGTGGCACAAAGCTTGTGGGAATGATTAACCAGTATCTGACCGACTTAAGGCCTACTCCATAAGATGGAACCCATGCCTAACACTGCTCGGATGACCAAGAACCTGTGACTAGATAGCCCAGGGACCCAGAAGAAAGTATACTCTTCTGGGAGCAGGGGGGCGGGGAGCGAGTTATGTAGCAATTTTTAAAAAGTGCACCATCCACAGGGCTCTGCATTGCGTGTCAGAAATGTTACAAAAATCACAGCCATATCTCAAAAGGCTTAAGAGATGAGTGATCGTGGCTAAGAACATGGATTCAGGTTGCCCCAATTAAGAGTCTGCCAACATGAAAGCCATCACGTGAACTGTCACAGTCACCAAACAAAGCGGTCTCAGGTCAGCGCTTTTTTCAGTGTATCAGTGTAAACTTGGATATGTAGCTTGCAGTGTGAGGGGCACTCTGGTACAGGTTTCAGGTCTTTTGTCATTATTTTGTGGCTGGTCTTGTCAATACAGCCCAAAGGTTTTTACTGGGTAGTTGAAAAGGCTGTTAGGCCAGATACAGAAGAAGGCAATGAATGCTTTTTTAATTTAAGGACGTCCAAGATAATTTTGTCTATGGATCTGCAACATTCTAACTATCTATAATAAAAAATTATATTTAGGGCATCAAGCCTCCTTCCCCTTCCGTTGATGCCAAGTAAGGCAGTCCTCTGCTACAAGCATATCTGGAGCCATGGGTCCCTCCATGTGTACTCTTTGGTTGGTGGTTTAGTCCCTGGGAGCTCTGGGTGGTTCAGTTGGTTGATACAGTTTGTCCATGGGGTTGCAATTCCTATCAGCTCCTTCAGTCCTCCCTAGCTCTTCCATTGGGGGAGAGGAGGGATGGGATGGAGGGGGTTGTGGAGAGGTAACTAGGAAGAGGGATATCATTTGAAATGTAAATGAATAAGATGATGAATAATTTAAAAAGAAAAAAGAAAACAATTCTACTTAGCCAGCCATCCTGGTAGGAACTTTTGAATTTCTTGAGCATCCTAGAAGTGCAGTGTGTTATCCATTGTTCCACAAAGCCCATCTACATCGTGAAAAGACTTTAACATATATGTGGCTATTTCCTGAGAACTTCCATCCGTATGATTAAAGAACAGAGTGAAACACAATACTTCTCTAGTTCATGCCCTCTGTGCCCTACCCCAAACTATACATCAAAATTGACTATTTTTAAAAGGTCTTACCTGATTGGTTATTTTAAGACTTTTTTGCTTATAGTACACTTGTGGTAGGTCATTGTAACTATTCCCTGGCCTACTTCTCAACCCTATTGGCTGTATCATCTGTCTAAACTCAAACCTTCATGAACTCTGCCTGCTCTGCACCCAACAACACTGAATATGACTAAAGAAAAATTGCAACACTATTATTGCAGTCTCTTTACATTTCTGACTTCATACTCAGATAAGCCATCATGTGGCCACAAGTCTGAGTTTTCATGATTTGTTCATTGTCCCTGAACAGTCAGCTGTACTAAACACCTCCACTCCCTTCAGGGGAACCACACAACACCCACTACCACCATAACTCTGTGCCGCTTACTTCTTCCTGCTGTTGCATGGAGATAGCCAGAGTCACCTTGGGAGAACTCCAGAGAGAGGACCACAGCTTCAGGGGAAGCATCACAGACTGTAGGGGAGGACCACAGCTGCAGGGGTCACTGTGTGCCCTGCTGCTCCTTTCTCCTCCAGTACCAGAGTCCCTCCTGGCACTAATTACCAGCATATAAATGGGCTTTTCTGAAGATGAAAGAGAAAAAAAATTACCATTTCCTTCTTTATACTGGCTTCTCACTTTCTTGGCTCTTTTTTAAAGTTATTAAGACAGGTCTGGAATTGTAGCTCAGCAATGGTGTGCCTAACATGTACAGATCCCAGGGTCCAGAGAAACAGACACTCCCCTTAAAGCTTAAAATTCACAAAGTTTTAGTGCAGTCATTATAGTAAAGAAACTTTTACCTATAATTCTCTGTTTTATTACAGATATATTTACATTTTATGTTACAAACTTTTTGGTGTATCACATTAGTTTGTGCATAATTATGTAGAGGTAAGTGGTTAAAATTTGCTAAATCTGAAATAAGTTTATACATAAATAGAGTCACCTTGGGAGACTGTGTGCTCTCCCTCTCCCTCTCTCCCTCTCTCATATATATATATATATGGGAGATAAGTAGGTGTGTGTGCATGTGTATACATATATGTATATAAGTATAAAGTTTATTCCCTTTTTAATAAAAATATTTTAGAAATGATGTTGAGACATTAGACATAGTTTATCTCCTTGTATCCCAATTATATCTAAAACAAAGTTTATGTACTGTTCAATGAGATTATAAACCTCATTCAAATATAGAAACATGGGATCTGATTGACTGTATTTAACAAAAATCCGGTGATTTTGTTGTCTTCCTGCATAGTGACTGTCCACATAAAATGACAGCTTTTGCCTCAGGTAGAAGAGGCGGCTTGTTCTAGAGCCCACTATGAATCTCCATGACCAAGGAATTTGCCAAATTGCTATGTCCCAACATGGCAACAGTATCTGAAGTGTTCATAGTAACGAAGTCATAAATCAGGGAGTCTTTAAACACACTGGTGAGAACATCAGACGGCTCCAGCAAGGCAGGGAGGTCTCTGCTGGCCTCGGATGCTGTGTGCTGCTGACAGGCTTGGCTACTGGAACCTCTGCCTCCCAAGAAGGATTTCACCTGATAGGCACAGGTAGATCAAACACAAAGGCGGCAATTAAAGGCTCTATAAAACCTCAGCTGTTCCTGATCCTCCTGCCTCTGCCTCCCGGGTGCTGGCAGAGCAGGCTGTTCACTGCCCTCTTGACCTCACGTACACATAAATTCCAGGTGCGCCTTCATTGAGAATTCCATGCCTATTAATCCACTCTGCCTATGGTACTTGGTGGGTGAGTATCTGCATTCCTCTCCTCCAAATCCATTGTCCTTGATGCAGCCACAGCTCATTTATTAAACTTCTGTGTGAGTGACTGTTGTTACCTAAGATTTACGATCACTTTATCGGTATGTAGTAGTCAGATGAATGGAAACACCGTTAGGATTTTAAATCAGAATAGATTAGAATTAAATTTAGAGACTTACCAACTTTCTTTTCAGTCTTATAAGTACACCCTGCCTTGTAACTACTCCCCAGCACCCGCCCCCCACCCCCCATCTCCTTAAGGATTTTGTCTTAAAAGAAGCAAAGGAGTTCTCTCTGGTCTTCCACTGCAAAATCAGTTTCTCAGAGAAACAGAGCAAGTGAGATACTGGAGAAACCAGGTTCCCTCTTGAGGTTCTTAGAACAACTCATCCTAAAGCACAAGGACAGTTTAGAGTTTACAACAAAACCTCTGGGCAGACAGGGTCTTTGCCCAATCACACCGTGTCAGAACAATGAGGAATACAGCAATGACCAACATGAGAAGGCATAGTAGCAGCAAGAAGCAGTCCTGGGACCAAGCTCCTGGGGTGGTGACTCTCCAGGGTTCACCCACCACAGTTGTGCAAAACAGCGGGCTGCCTCAGGAAGCTCCCTTGCCCATTGCAGCTTCTCCTGCATGGTGTCTCCAAGGGAGGGTGGAAGAAAGGAAAGACAGTTTATTGGCGCACACCTTCGTGCACTCACTTATTCACACTCTACGCTGCCTTGTGTTTAATGATGAAGTTGGCTCAGTAGGTGTCTTAGGACTCATTACTGTGAAGAGATGCCAGGACCATGGCAACTCTTATAAAGGATAACATTTAATTCTGGCTGGCTTACTGTTTCAGAGGGAAACTACAGAGGGAGGGAAGCATGGTGGCATGCAGGCAGACATGGTGCTTGAAGAGCTGAGAGTTCTACATCTGGACCCATAGGCAGCAGAAGGAGACTGTGTGCCACACTGGGCATAGTTTGAGTATAGGAGACCTCAAAGCCCATCCCCACAGTGACATACTTCCTAATAATGCCACTCCCTATGGGTCAAGCATTCAAACACATGAGTCTAGGGGAGGGGGCATTCTTATTCAAACCTATAGCTATTCACAGTAGGAAAAGCTGCTTGCTACCTAGCTTGACTACCTGAGTTTGATCCCCAGGATCAAGACTGTAGAAGGAGGAAACCTACCAGCTCAAGTTGTTCTCTGACATCCTCACACGTGCCCATGTACACACTGTAATTTATAAAAAAAAACAAAACAAAACAAAACAAAACAAAACAAAAAAAAACAAACGAAATGTTTACTACTCTACCTCTTACTGTGTTAGAATGTGTTAGAAAATTTGCCAACCACTGATCTAAAGGACAAAATTAAAAGACCTAACACAGATTTAATGAGAATCCCTGAAACCAACCAGGAGTAACAAAAGTCAGTTTTTGACCAAGCAGATTTTCTTAAAATTGAGAAAAATGAATTCTTGTAGACATCTACATATAAGTGTGTGATATGGTTTTTGTTTTTGCTTTGCTTTGTGCGTGTGTGTGTGTGTGTGTGTGTGTGTGTGTGTGTGTGTGTGTGTGGTATGTGTGTACATGTAAAGTGGTGTGGGGTGTGTGTTTGTGTATGTGTGTTTGGTGTGTGATGTGTGGTGTATGTGTGAGGTGGTGTGGGGTGTATGTGGTGTGTGTGTGTGTGTGCATTTTTGGTGTGTATGTGTGTGTGTTTAGTATGTGATGTGTGTGTGTTTGGTGTGTGGTGTGTATATGTGTGTGTGTGTTTGGTGTGGTATATGTGTGTGTGAGGTGGTATAGGAGTATGTGTATGTGTGATGTGTTTGGTGTCTGGTATGTGTGTGTGTGTGTGTGTATGTGTGTGTGTGTGTGTGCATGTGTGTGTGTCTGGAGGATAGAGGTATGTGTTGTACATCCTCTCTTGTCCCTCTTGAGTCAACTCATTGGTCCCACCTCAAGTTCAGAGCATTGGGATTGGAGTTGTGAGCAACCATGCCTGGTTGAATCTTTTTATCTTAACATTCCAGTGTTAATATAACATTCCAAAACTGTGAGCAATAAAACCACATCAAAGACATTTTTCCAGTGGCCATCACAATACCATAAACAAAATTTTGTAACCAAGCAAGGAAATTGGCTTTTTAAGAGAGAGTATCTTAATTTCACCAAATAGAAATGAGTTATCAGCAACAACAACACTAGAACAGAGGAATTCACACTTTACAGTTTTGGAGGAAAGAAAAGCCCGTTAACTTGAAATGTGGGGGTTTATGAGAGGTGTCATTTTTCCAGCACCAAAGTGTGTGCTACTCTGGTACCTTTTCTCAGTGTTTACCTGAGTGCAGCTCTCTCTCTGAACAGTGTCCTTAGGGTGCATTCGGTAATCAGTAAGGTGCTAGCCATGGCTGCTGCCACCTCTGATTGACAGTTGGTGCCCAGTGCTACAGTTTCTGCCCTGTTCTAAGCTGGTTGCCCCAGGACAGTATGCACTGATGAGGGCCTAGGTTCATGAGATTTTAGTTTTTGCATGAAGGAAGGAAAAGCTGTGTGCAATTCACTGCTGATTCCAGTTTCTTCCACACTGTAAATCATAGTCCTCTGCATATATAGTAAGGATGACAGGTCTCTGCTGAAAACTGAAAAGTGGAAATGTGCGTCAGCTTGTGATTGTGAATGCAGAAATAGCACCAGAAGACAACCGAATGAAGGCCCCACTCTGTGATGGACTCTCCTACTCTGGAGATGCACACCAGAGTGCCCTCTTTCTGTCTGTAGTTTTACTCCACCTGGACCTTGTAGTCTCTGTTGTGGATGTACCACACACACACACACACACACACACACACACACACACAAAAGAAGATCAGATGATCAAATGTAAATGTTTTGTTTTGTGTTTTAGCAGAGTGAAGATAGAGTTTTATTTTATTTTATTTTATTTTAAAGAAAAGTGAGAGGCCAAGCATGGTGGCATATCCCTTTAATCCCAACACTCAGGAGGCAGAGGCAGGCAGACTCTGAGTACAAAGCAGGTGGATCTCTCAGTTCCAGTCTAGCCTGGTCTACAAATCAAGTTCCCAAACAGCCAGGGCTACACAGAGAAACCCAGCTCAAAGACCAAAAAAACAAAAAAAACACAAAACAAAACCAATAATACTAAAATAAGAAAAAAAACTGGGAAAACCTCTGAAGAGTGTCTTAGTTGCCTTTCAATTGCTGTGATTTTAGAAGAAAGAGTTCGTTGGGGGCTTACAGTTTCAGAGGCAAATAGGCATGGGACTGAAGCAGTAGCTGAGAGCTTACATCTTAATCCACAAGCATGAGGCAGAGAGATCTAACTAGGAATAATGTGAGATTCTGGAACCTCAAATCCCATCCCCAGTGACACACCTCCTCCAACAAGGTCACACCTCGTAATCCTTCCAAAACAGTTCTACCAACTAAGAACAAAGCATTCAAACACGAGCCTATGGTGGCAATGCTCACTCAAACCACTATACCCCTCGTGGAAAGGTTTTTATAATCACCAGACTTGAAAGAGGCCTTTTGCACTCACAACCCACTAACCACAACCCAATCTCTTTGGCTACACCTGACTGGAAGCATGGAGAATTGAGAGCAATACACAGACTTTGCTAATTCTGGGCCAGATGCAGGATTCAGGAGATTCAGATGGATAATGAACATCAAGAGACGTCCAGCTTCTTTGGTATTGAAGGAAATGAAACTGAAGCCATATGTGGTAGTGACCTTAACGCATTAAGTTATCTAAAATATTTCCGTCAGCACATGTTGGAAAGGATTAGTGGGAAGTTACACACCACCAGGCCAAACTAAATATACATAACCATTTTGTAAACTATCCTCTTTCACAAAATCAAATCGTTGTATGTTAAACTCTATCTGTTAGGTTTGCAGCAGTTCCTGCCAAGCATATGCCCCAAAGAAACTACTACAGACTAGGAGATATATACAAGAACATAAAAAATGCATACAAACATGGATCATAACATGAGAAAGAGAGAGAGAAAAAGACAAGACACAACCCCATACTATAGACCAGTGGAATGGCATGGACTGGAGACCCCCAAAATGGAACCAGAGAGCCACGGCAACAACTCAATCCAATAGACATGAACTCTAAGAGACAGGCTGGGCTTCTCAACCTGTGCCATGGAAGAGTCCCAAATACCCGTATTCAAATGGAACCTCACATCTTATACAAAAACCATCACAAACAATAGAAAGCTTGAAAATCTTTAGTCTCATCAGCTGGGCCAAGAAGTTTTAGACTTGTTATTAAGAGGATGGAAAAATTAACAAATTTGGCCTCACCAAGACTAAAGCTTTTTTTTTTTTTTTTCCCCTGAAAAGACAAAGACAAACTAAGGGGAAGGACAAGTCACATTATGTATAAGGTTTGTAGTACACCAGTCACATTATGTATAAGGTTTGTAGTACACCATGAGGAACTCTCAAACTCAGCTGTGGGGATGTCTGACTTTAAAAACAAAGAACCAAAGCATTTGTGGGTATAGCCCAGTGCTAGTGCATGCAGGCTGCATACCACCCCTGCTTCCATAGCGGGGGGGTTGGGGGGATCAACACCAAGCAGAAGATTTGTATAGACACCTTGTCAAAGAAGAGTGACGTGTGATCTCCCAGAAGATGCCTGGTACTATTTGCCATTAGGAAATACATGCACATTGGGCTTTACTCTTTTTTATTCCTTATTTAAATTAGCATACATGGCGTTTGTTGGCATATTCAGACGTATGTGTCATTAAACTTTGTTCTAAAACATCCACTTCCCTAACTCCCCTCCTCCATACTCCGCCCTCGGGCAGTTCCCTTCCTTCTGGAAGACAGCCCCTTCTATTGAGAATCAAGTGTTTAGGGGTTGGGGATTTAGCTCAGTGGTAGAGCGTTCGCCTAGCAACCACAAGACCCTGAGTTCGGTCCTCAGCTCTGGAAAAAAAAAAAGTGAGAGAGAGAATCAAGTGTTTACTCTGTACCTCTGAAACAAGTGAAAATAAGAAGCGTTCGGTACACAGTGCTTTCAAGAACGGGACCCAGCAATAATTCTCTGAGTGTTAGGGATTCCAAAATTGTATGGTCACTTTTTTTGGAGTAGGACTTGAATCTAGGGCCTTAAGAATTCTGGCTTTTAAGCTCTAAGCAACTTCTCTATCACTGAGCAGCCAGCCATTCTGGAAACCAGTTTGATTCTGTCACAGGAGGCCAAAGGTACACTTACCCACCTGATCCACCATGTCATTTCTAGGTGAAATAGAAAAAAAATGTTCACACAGAAACATTTTACGTAGATATAACAGCCCTTACCTATACAGGTGAGAAAAATAGGCAGAGATGGCTCACCAGTTAAGAGTACTAGCTGCTTTCTCAGAGGACCTGAGTTCATTCGGGGGGGGGGGGGGGGAGGCTTACAGTCACCTGTAACTGCATCTCCAGAAGGGGACACACACACACATACAAAGGAAGAGAGGGGAGAGGAGGGGAGGAAAGAGAAAAAAGGGAAACAGGAAGGGAAGGGAAGATTAAAATAGAATGAATGTTTCTTAACGGGGCGGGGGGCGCTGTAAACCATTGTGGAGTCGAGGAGGGAGGGGGAGGGAAATATTAAGGCGAAGAGAGGGAGGAGGGAGGAGTCCTTGCTAAGGGTGGGGGCAAACTAATTGATTCCTGGTGCCTTGGTCTGAAATGCCTTTTTGCTTTTTTCTGGCTGAGGTGTTTGGTAACTTTGAACCCAGTTAAAGAACAGTTTATACCTGTAAGAGACTGTCAGGGGTGCCCACCTGAAGAAATGATTACCACAGTTCAGTACAAAAGTCCCTCCCGCCCTCCGCGGTTCTCACATCCGGGAAAAGGTCTGCGGCTTCTGGGACCCCGGGCGCTGGGACCGGTTCAGAGCCAGGCGCTTCGGCAGGACCCGGGTATGGCGTTCGGCGTCGTCTTCATGTCGCTCGGCTCTAGCGACGTGCCACGGGAGGAGGACAGCCCGGGCCTCGCCCTGCGCGGTCCCCGAGGCCCGGGCGCGCGGCGTGTGCGGGGCGAGCGGGCGGGAGCGGGAGGGACGCCGCAGCTCGGCTCCCGCAGGCGCCCATGGCCCCGCCGCGCCCGCCCCGCCTGCTGCCCGCGCTGCGCGCCCTGCTCTACTGGTCCCTGGTGTACGGCTACTGCGGGCTGTGCGCCTCCGTCCACCTGCTCAAACTTTTGTGGAGCATCGGTAGGGCTCCGGCGCAGACCTTCCGCTGGGCGGCCCGAGCCAACCCTCCCGCGTGCCTGAACGACCCCTCCTTGGGGACCCACTGCTACGTGCGCATCAAGGTGAAGGCCGGCGCCGGCCTGGAGACGGGGGAGGGAGAGGGAGGCCGGTGGGAGCTGTGGGAGCCGGGGCGCCTAGGACTCCGGGCCGATTTTTCGTCCCGAGATGCGTCCCGATAGCTGCGGGCACCCGGAGGACCCCAGAGGAGGCAGGAGGGACCGGGCCAGGGACTGTTCCGCGGGTCAGTATGGTGGCCCTCCTTAACCTGTGTGTTGGGGGTGGGGGGGTGTATATAAGGATGTGGGATTTCTCTAATCGGATCCTCCTTCTACTGAAGCAACTCAGAATAATTCTGCTCCCTTTCCTACTGCAAGGAGAAGCTGTCTCCTGTCACCTTTTCTGCCTTTTAGGGCTCAGATCAGCTGCAGAATAATGCTCCTGGCGATGCCCTGCTGTCCAGATTTTGAGATGGAGAGAGTGGACAGTTCTTTGGAAAGTCATTTCTAATCTCAGATGACCTAGGCAGCACTAAACGATAAGAAATAGTTTGTGAGGAAGGAAGCAGATTCAAGAAGTCAGGAATAAAAGAGAATGGGATACAAAGTAGGTGCTCACTTCTTAATAAAGCTTCATTCGCCGTTCTTAAATAAAGTGCCAACCGTGCCAACAGATTTTCATTGTCCGTGCTCGTCCCAACTTCTGTCACAGCCCACAGACGTTCTATTTCCTGAAGCCAGGTGGTGGAGCGATACGGTCTTTGTGATACGACCTGCAGTCTGACTCACAAGCCTTTCAAAAGCAGCATACGAGGAGATATTTGTGTTAGTGAGTTCTGACGTTTCAGCAGCAGCTAAAAAACTCCCCAGCAACTGGGATTCAGAAAGGCAAGAGGAGCCTGAAACTGATGTAAGAATTAAGTACGTTAGAAAAGAAGGAGGAGGAGGAGGAGGAGGATGAAGAGGAGGAGGAGGAGAAGGAGGAGGGGGAGGGGGAGGAGGAGTACTAGAGGCCACATCCACATGAGAGCATGTGGA
>JANHMN010000028.1:1350784-1371291 GCA_030674055.1 Rhabdomys pumilio | reverse complement strand
GGAGGAGGAGGAGGAGGAGGAGGAGGAGGAGGAGGAGGAGGAACCACAAAGAAAAAGAAAAAAAAAACCTAGGCAAACGGACTTAATAACTCAGAATAATTCATACTAATTATGGACCTCCTGGCATATACCCAGTGCGATAAAATCTTTATTAAATCCAGACTGGTGGTGGCCATAGCATTTCATTCTTCCAAGACTCACCACCACTAAAATAATTTTTTAAAGATAACAGCAAAGTCACATTTGTTAACTCTGTCCAACTTGATGAAACAAAGCTCACGACTCTCCCTTAGTTCCTCAGAATGCCTTTCTCTTCCCCCAGAAGCAGAAGGAAGAAATAGACAGTGGTGACTCTGGTCACCTGGATACTTCATTCCTCTTAACATCTGTTTATTTAATGATGCTAGGGCACACATTGGTCATGCCAGGCGAGTGCTCTACCACTGAGCCCTCCCATGACTCCCATGACCTTCATGACTTATGTGACTTACTTGGGCCTCCTTCAGGGGAGGGGATTGCAGTGCTGGGGATGGAAGCTAGGTCTCATGCTTGAAAGGCAAATACTCTGCCGCTGCTGCTCTGCAGCCCCAGCCCCTAGGCCCCATTTTCTAAAGTAAGGCGATGGAGTTGAGAGAAATAACATGCCAGATGCCAGAATCTAAAGGCTGAAGACAAAGTCCATGCTCAGCTTTGACTTGTACTGTCTTTCACACTTCTGGAGATTTTGCCTTTCTTGTCTATGTTTCCATATCCTTGGTGTCTGGAGTATTCTTCTGTTGTTCCCAGTCCTTTCCTTTTTGAAGGGTAATCATCTCCCAAATGGGGTGTGAACTCTCGGGCACTGTATATTCCACTGTTAGAAACACAGATGTACCAGAGGAAACAGACAGCAAAGGAGAGCATATATGAAACATTCAAGATCACAGTGTGGGAAGAGATGCCTAAAAATAAGAGAAGGGGAGGGGGTGTGAATTACATAAGTGATGCCGCAGCTCTTGTCGGGGACTGAGGAAAAAAATGTGAGATAGACTTAGCAACATTGAAATTCAGATCAGAATTATTTATGTATCCTGCAGGGGACAAAACGTGACACCTCACTAAGATGAAAGCTACATTGTAACATTGCTTCAGAAGCTCAAAATGTATACACAGACCTTGTAGCAGAACAAGTAAGAGGGGGTATTCTAAAAGGAATACTCACAAAAGTTAATTGGTCCGTTTATCCTATTGCTAATATATTGTTAACATTTATTTCTTGATTAAAGTAATTCAAGTGAGAATATCTTTAGTGACAGGGAAATACAAAATGTCTCAGTTTGATGATGCCCACTGCCACATGCTCTGTCCCCTTCCACTTTCAGGACTCGGGGTTAAGATTTCACTATGTTGCTGCTGGAGAAAGAGGCAAACCACTCATGCTGCTGCTTCACGGATTTCCAGAATTCTGGTAAACTTACCAACTAACTTGTTTCTTCTGCATTAACACTTAACATTCTGGCTTAGTTCATTTGATGCTGCTGTAAAGAAATGGGGTATTTGTTGTTGGTGGTGGTAGTAGTGGTGGCAGTGGTGATGTTTTTGTTGTTGTTTGCTTTGCTTTGCTTTGCTTTGCTTCGCTTCGCTTCGCTTTGCTTAGTTCTGGAGGCTGGAAAGTCCAAGATCAAGATCTGGTGTGGGCTGCCATGTTGAGTGATCACATGATAGAGAGTAGAAAGGCAAGAAAGCAACAGAGGGTAAATTCAAGTTTAATCCCATGAAGTCAAATCGCTCATGACCTAACACTATTATAACCTCAGTTAAATGTCATAGTTTACAAGGTCAAACATTCTAAGTGTAGAACTTACCATAGAATCCCTTTCTCAAAATGGCAGATCATTTCCCAGGGTAATAACACCTGAACATTCCTGAAGTCACAGCAATAGTTTCTCTCCTAATCTAAAAGCATGAATACATATACAACCATCCTAATTTTTTGAGACTGACTTTTGCTATGTAGCCTAGGCTGGCTGTTTTTAGTTTGAGTTTTGTTGCTATGAAGAGACACCATGACCAAGGCAATTCTTATAAAGGATATGTAATTGGAGCTGGATTACAGTTTCAGAGGTTTAGTCCATTATCATCATGGTGGGAAGCATGGCACAGTCCAGACAGACATGGTGTTGAAGAAGCCGTAGACCACAGAAAAAGATTGTGTGACTCACTAGGCTTAGCCCCAAAGCCCACCTCCCTAGTGACACACTTCCTCCAGCAAGGCCTCACCTCCTAATAGTGCCACTCCCTATGGCCAAGCATTCAAACACAAGAGTCTGTGGGGCCATACTATTCAAACCACCACACTGGCCTCAGACTTAGACCCGAGTCCTTCCCTCTCCCAAGTGCTAGGCTGACAGGTGTGCACTACCACCCCTGACTCTGCTTTTTCCTCTGAAGATTAAGAGTCTTCTAATGTTTCAATTTTCTGAAATGTCGAGTTATAAAACATTTCCTGCAGAGTAACTACTGTGGATAAAAGACAGCCCTGGGTGGAGGAGAGAAACTGAACAAGCCACGGCCGTGGAGTATGTGGCAGGGAGCTTTAGTGTCACTTGTGGGGCAGACAGGGGGAGTACATACCCACTAGTGCATATCAATGTAGGCTCTATCAAAGGCATAAATGTTTAAAAAGTAAAAAGAAAATCTATAGTCAAAAATTCACAGTGGTTACTATCTGAGCCTATTGTATGGTTAGAATGAAACACCAGAACAGAAATGTCTTTCCCACAGTTCTAGAGGCCAAGATGCTCAAGGTTAAATCCTTGGAGACGCGGTGTCTGTAAGGGCCTAGGCCCTGTCTTCAAACTGCTGTCTGCTTGTTTTGTCCTTCAGAGGTCCTAATATCATATCCTTGTGTGATAGAGGAAAAAGGGGGAGAGGGGATTGGTTAACTCTCTTGAGTGCTTTGCTGAGTTGTGTTGTTAATACCGTATTTAAGAGCTCTGACCTCGTGACACCCTTTAAAGGCCTTTGTCCTAATACTATCATTTTGGCAATTTGCTTCAGTACATGAATTAAAGGGTATTTACACAGGCAATAGCAGTTATGGAGGGAAACATTGCCCATTTTCTGTTGATCCCAAAGGACCCAAGTAAAAACAGATGAAGGTAACATCCAATTATTAAGAAAATGTAGCATATTTAAAAGAGATAGAAGATGCTGGGGTGAAAAGGAATTATTTTTTAATGGCAGATTATGTTAGGGAGTAGATAAAAAAAAAGACATTCTCTGGGGTGGCCCAAAGTAGAATATTGGATAACATTTGAATCTAGAATTCTACCATTACAAATTCTTTACCTTCTTTAGAGCCTTAAAGACTTTGTGTCACCCTAAGTCCTGATTTTAAAATGCAGCTAGCTCTGAGAGCTTGTTTGGGGGTTCTAACAAGGATGCACAACTTCCCACATACCACTGACCTAGGAAGGGCCTCCTCCGTTGGAGAAGCTTGTCTCTTCCAGGAGCCATGAAGGAGGAAACAGATAGATGTCTACCTAGCCAAGCAGTCCAGTCATTTCAATGCTGGTGACAAAAGAGGTGACGCGTGTCACAGCCAGATTGCTCTCACAACCTCAACTGCATCTCGCTCTGTGGAGACTGTAAGGAATTTTACCTTCACACAATTTAGTCGTTCTGTTCTGAATGAAAGCAACTCTGTGGACAAGTGCCTTGAGAGTGTTAGTATTCCAGATAGATTGGCGTTAAAGAAAAAAACACAAGATGGCAAAGTGCTATTGAAAGGTCTGGAGTTCCCCAAAGGGGACCCCACTAGGGTCTCAGGATTGCGCGCACCCAAAGGACACACGAAAGACCAACTTGCTGCAAGAACACGAGGTAGTTTAATGGCGGAACGTTCCGGGGCCGACACGTGTCTCAGTGTAGGAGACAGAGGCATCGGCCTCGTGGCTCCGGGATTTAGGGTAAATATAAGCTTGGGGTGGGGAAAAGGAGAAGTTTTCGCGCGGGTGCACATGATTGGGAGAAACTTTCGCACGGGTGCACACGATTGGTTGTTTTCTGATTCTTGAACATCAGTAGGTTGAACCGGTCCATGGGGGATGGGGGGAGGGTGTAGTTCCTGCAGGCGGATGTTTGTCTCTTGTATCCGGCCTATTTCTCAGATGACTCAGCAGCTCTTTGTCCTGTAACTCTGAATTCTTTGTTAACTGATTAACTGTAGGCTGTGGCTTCAGCTACTCAGGTTAGGGAGAAGGAATCTACAGAGCCTGTATATATTTTATAAAATGGTCTTTATAATTTTTCACTCTACACTATCTGTTACCTAATTTTGATAGGGCAAGAAGTCTATGGAGTCTCTTCCTGAGAAAAGTTTTCTACTTAAGGATTTCCACCCTGCTCTGGATTTAGCTGCCTTGATAAACATTATCATCTGTTCTTCCATCTGGAGACAATCTAATTAGAAGGAGGAAAAACTCCCAGTGCAATTTGCAACATGTATAGAGACTCAACCTCATGGAGTACATGACATAGGCACTTACTATTATATGTTATTCCAAAGCATTAATCACATTTACCCAGAGTAACAAAGGCAGTGAGTCTACTTATGACTGAAGGAATGTCCTAGTTGGTATTGTTGTCAACTCAAGAACTGTTAAGATCAAATTAGCCTTACGTGTCTGTGAGGGATTTTCTTGATTGCTAGTTGAGATAGGTAGGAGGTCCCAGCCTACTGTGGGCAGTACCATCACTAGGCAGATGGGCCTAGACTAGATAAGAAAGCCAGCTGACTGTATGAGAGGGAGCAAGCCTTCCTCCAAGGTTCCTGCTTCAGTTTCTTCCCTGACTTCCCTCAGTGGTAGACTGTTACCTGGAATGGTAAGATGAAATAAACCATTTCCTCCCCAAGCTATGGTCCAAATGTTTTATCACAATGAAAGAAAAAACAAATAGAACAAGGACCCTATGTATCACTCACAATATTTCTGCAGAGACATTGTGAGATTAGAATCAAAGTCCCTTCATATGACCCCAGCAAATACTCAACATCTGTCTGTTAGGGGCCTGGAAAGATGTCTTAGTGGGTAAAGCTCAGGGATGAGGGCCAGTCGATCCAGCATCTCTCTGGTCTCTGCAGGTGCCCACACATACATTGCAGACAACCATACAGACACAAAAATAAAGAAAAGAAAAAAGAACACAGTAATTTTTAAGACCCAGAAGCACTATATAGTATAATATGTTGTCTAGATTTACCACTGTTGCCCAAGACAGCTGAGGAGCGGCAATGTGTACCAACCACCATTAACAATAGTTAGTGGACATGGGGCACAAAAGCTGTAGGATCTGCATCTGCCCCCTTGAATCCAAAGGAAGCTTTAGAGAAGATAACACATCTGTGGGAACTTTAGCTAAATCAGCCCAAAATATGGCTGTTTGTCAGAGGATTTTTTTTCCTCTCCCTTTACCTCAATTTGCATCTCTTTTAAAAATATTTCAAGCTGACCCAGGCGATTTCTGTGAGCCGCCTCCATCTCCAGCTGCCTGGGATGCTTGTGTCAACACTCACAGGCTGGAGCTCCTCATCCTGAGCTCAGCACAGAGGCTTCCAGAGGAGGACAGACAGACGCTCCACACCTCAAAGTGTCTGTCGTGCTGGGAACCCAGGGTCCTGAAAGATGTAACGGAAATAGTAAGGGAAGAGGCTGTCCTGTTGTTTGTTTTTCTGCATGATCTCTGCTGTTGTCTGAAACTGTCAGAAAACCTAGCCATTGTGATCCCAGCATGGGGAGGCCAAGACAAAGGAGCCTGAGGCCAGCTGGATCTACATAGCAGTACCAGACCTGGGCTGCTAACAAGATCCCATTTCAGGGAAACTACAAAACTACTGTCACAAAAAAAAGTAAAAAGAAAAAGAGAAGAAACAGAACAAAACAAACAAAACCAAAACCATCAGAGTATAAAAATAGTCTTTTGTGGTAAGGGTTGTTTCTGTGATGTGTCAGGGGCTATGTTTATTTCATTACTCCAGCTATTTCTGTTTCAGTTTATGACTGAAATGTGACCCAAATATGTTACTATGTATGAATTCCAGAAAAAGAATATTTAAAATTATTCTTTACAGACTGAGAGGAGCTGAGTAGGTGCTTTCTTGGTTAGCATGAAACCTAAGTTCAAGCTCTAAGGCCCATGTAAAAGAGCCAGGCACCACACTTAGAACCCCAGTCATGCGGAGGTAGACACACACAGGTCACGGTGTTCAGTGACCATCCAGACCAGCTAGTGGGAAACCCTGCCTCCAAACAGACAAACCAAGGTAGAGGCTGTAGAGATGGCTCAGCAGTTCAGAGCACTTGCTGCTCTTACAGAGAACCTGAGTTCAGGTCCCAGCACACACATCAGAGAACTCATAACCACCTGTAACTCCAGCTGTAAGGGCTCTGAAACACACACACACTCACACACACACATATATACACACTCAATTAAAAGTAAATCTTTAGGCTGTATTATACATGTATGCATTTAGATATATATGTATATGCATACATATAAGTATATGTATGTATATATACATAGACTTACACACACACACATGTAAATATGGTATGTGTATGCAAGTATGCACGAATACTTGTGGAGTGGACAAAACAGATGGTTTGGGCCTAACAAAAATGTGAATGTGTTGGCCGGGCAGTGGTGGCACATGCCTTTAATTCCAGCACTTGGGAGGCAGAGACAAGCAAATTTCTGAGTTTATAGAGTGAGTTCCAGGACAGCCAGGGCTACACAGAGAAACCCTGTCTCGAAAAACAAAACAAAACAAACAAAAAAAAAGTGAATGTGCTAATGTATAAATGAGAATGTTAATGAAAATGTAAATGCGTGTATGAATGTATCTGTGTCTATGCATATTTTCTTGTGTAAAAGTTTTTCTTCTTTGAGTGAGTGGGACTTTCTTTTCCTAGTTCAATAAAATTGAATTGCTCTAAGCCTCCCTCTCACCTGGTCATTGAGAGGTAAGGCTTCTCAGCAAGAGAGAAAGGAGCCTTAGCAATAAATCCTCTACAGAATTTCCCACTGCTATACAGCATATATACAGCATATATGCTATACAGCATATGGGGTTATATGTTTACGCATGTGCATATCATATGTATATGTATGTCAGACGTTACTGATTCAGCCATTTGCATAGGCAGTCTGCTGAACTGAAGGCATGTGGCATACTCCAGGGCCCTGGAATGTGCCCAGTCACATTAGGGAGATGTTCCAGCCAGAAGTTCAGAGGAAAGGGTCCAAATTCCAAATTTAAGTTGGGGTTTTGATCTCGCTGGGGCCTCCAAATGTTAGTTCCATAGATGGGAGATGAAAGACTACCAACACAAATCATGGCCAAATTAATTGAAGCAGCTTTCTCTTTTCTTTGTGTACATAGGCTGTCTCCTCCTAAGGTGAGGTTCAAGAGGTCAGCATTGAACATGGGGAGATAAGGGTTTTTATAGTTCAGAAGTAGAGAGTTTCCAAACAGAGATTTGCTGGGCAAATAGGTGACATTACAGGAGCAGAATATAAACAGAATAAGTTGGCCATCACAACCTCCTGGAAAAAAAACATGGTGCAAGGTGGCCATAGCAAAGTAATCATGACAAGGTGGTCACATCAAGTTTTAAACAAAGGCAGGGTTACCATTTCCTGGAACAAGAATATCAGAATAAGCAGGAGGCATGATTATTCAAATACCTAAGATGCAGAACTTGATTGATTATTGGGCATAATGAAGGATAAAGAGGGATGAATTGGACTTCAGATACAAAGACAAGAAATATCCATTAAAAAATCATAAAGCTAGCTAGTGGCTGAACTGCTTGGCTAGGTGGACATCTAATACAGTCCCATGCATTGACAGAGGAGAATCTTTAAGGAAACAAAATCTTCATTCAGCACAATGCACAGATAAAATAACTGTAGCCCGGGCTTGGGAGATGGCTCAGTGGGTGGAAAGTACATGCTGTGTAAACAGGAAGGACTGGGTTCAAATCCCCAGTACAAAAGCCTGGACACATAGTATGAGTGTCTGTGATCACAGCACCCCATGAAGAGATAGGAAATGGAGACAGGAGAATCTCTGAATGTTCAGGGGATAGCTGGATTGGTGTATGTAATACAAAATCAAGGAAGACACCCAAATGGAGATCGAAGGGTAGAAGTCTGAAGTTTAAGGTTGTCCTCTGACCTCCACATATACCAGTGGTATGTGTGCGCTCACATTCACACACATTTACACAAGAGTACCATGACCTGGCCAAAGACAGTATTTATCTAAGATGAAACACCAAACTCATATTAATCAGTAATGCTTCTACAGACTTACGTGAGCCACATTCTGAGAGCAGAGCAGAGGCACTCTGCCATTCATAATTTAAGTAAGCATCTGACACCTTTCCTGGCAATGTTTCCCTCCTGTGGCATCACACCATTATCTTACTGCAATGTCAGTCCACATTGGAGTGTCCTTCCCTCTGCTGAGTGACGATCTGACACCCCTGAGTTCGCTCTACTACTGCACTGCAAACGTATTTTCAGATTTTCATTGGTTGTATGTCAGCTAATGTTATGGTGTCTGCAGATCTTTTTGGAGTCCTACAACATAAGTCAGTCACCCTGAAAATTTGGTATCTTTCTGTGTTATACCAAAATAACTTTGCTTATTTGAAGAAGAAATGCCCTAAGTCTCTGTGTTTTTAATTAATTAGTTCTGTGGCCTTCTTCTGAAGTGTGAGGGCTGGGTAGCCAGCAGGGTATCATAGCCCTTGGAGCTAGAGTTACAGACAGTTGCCAGCTGCCCACTGTGGGCGCTGGGATTCAAACGAGTTCTCTGTAAGAGCAGCAAGTGCTCTCAAACACTGAGTGAGCTCTTTCTCCAGCCCTTACACATGTTTGTCTTATGTCATTAGTCTGCTTGATTCTGTCAGACTTAGCTTCAATCTTTGGATTCTTCCAAACCAGAATTTCAACCTTTGAAATTACTAAAAACAAAATACTAGCTCTATTTGACTGAGTAAGATAAGTCAAATCTACTTCAGAAGGAAATAGATTTTCATATAGTAAGTTTCAAAAATGCCAGACTCACCTGGCTCTGCAACGGAAAGAATTATGTCTATAGTGTCCTGTCAAAGCTGAGCCATGGCAGCATTTACACCCTCCAAGAAAATTTTAAAGCTTATCTTTCTTGTTATTATTTTAAAGGATTATAATCTGTTATCCCATCCAGAAATTCAATTTGTAAGATTCAATCTAAACAATAACTGTTCTTAGTACAATTAGAAAATATATAATATATCTTTTTTTTATATCTGATATTTTGCAGTTTCTGTAAGTTCTGGCCCCTTGTTATGAGTTTCTGGAGACATGAGTTCCTACTGGTGATGGTCGGAGGCACTTCCTCACAGGCTCTTTTTCTTGTCATACTACACAACTATATACCTTTTTAAATAAGAGATTTGTTGTTGTTATTTTGAGACAAGGGTTCAGGTAACCAGAGCTCACTATGTAGCTAAGGATAACCATGAATTTCTTTATAAAATATTTTTATTTGTTTAATTTTATGTGAATACGTATATAATATGTTTGCAGTACCCACAGAAACCAGAGAGGGTGTCAGACTTCCTGGACCTGCAGTTATAGGCAGTTAATTAATATAAAATTAATTTTATATGTATGGCTGTTTTTCCTGCATATATATCTGTGTACCACATGAGTGCCTGTTGCCCATCGAGGCCAGAAGGGAGTGTTAGATTCCCTGGAACAAGAGTTAAGAGCCACCATGTGGGTGCTGAGAACAACACCCATGTCCTCTGGAAGAGCAGCCCATGCTTTTAACCACTGCGCCATCTCTCCAGCCCCTATCTAGCTTTTTGAAGAGTAATTTCTGCCGGGCGGTGGTGGCGCATGCCTTTAATCCCAGCACTTGGGAGGCAGAGGCAGGCGAATTTCTGAGTTCGAGGGCAGCCTGGTCTACAGAGTGAGTTCCAGGACAGCCAGGGCTACACAGAGAAACCCTGTCTTGAAAAACCAAAAAAAAAGAGTAATTTCTGATAGTTTTCCACTTAGAAAGCCTTTGCTTTTCTCGCTTACTGTTTGATTTTGAGGCAGTGTGTCACTATGTTGACCAATTAGAACGGCATCAAATCTCTGTGTAAACTAGTTACTGTCATGCCTTGCTAATGCTATTCTTGATATTAGTCAACATTTATTTTTGTTTGTGTGTGTGCTTGTGTGTGACATGGCACATGCATGGAGAAGAGAAAAAAAAATGTGGGAATAGGTTTCTCCTCTTGCCACTTTCTCGTTCTCAGGACCAAGCTCGGGGAATCAGGCTTGCTGCTGGGAAGCAGTTTTAACCACTGAGCTGTCTCCCCAGGCCAACGTTCTTATTATTTCTTTTCCCCTTCAGGTATTCTTGGCGTCATCAACTGAGAGAATTTAAAAGTGAATACAGAGTCGTTGCGCTGGATTTGAGAGGTTATGGAGAGTCAGATGCCCCTACTCATCAAGAGAGTTACAAACTGGACTGTCTAATTGCAGACATAAAGGATATTTTGGACTCCTTAGGTAGGTTTGCCTTTTAAAAAATACTATCTCCCTCTCCCCCTCCCCCTCTCCCTTCCACCATGTGTGTGTGTGTGTGTGTGTGTGTGTGTGTGTGTGTATGTGTGTGTGTGTGTGTGTGTGTATACAAATATACACAGGTGCCTGCAGAGTCCAAAAGAAAGCACTGGATTCTTTGGAGCTGCGGTTACAGGAACCATAGCCCTGAAGGAAAAATGGCCCTATCCCAGCAGCCCGCCCAGCCTTGCAGCTAGCTCCGCCCAAGCAGCCAGCCACGCCCTAGCAGTCAGCCCCTCCCCATCAAGCAGCCCTGCCCCAGCACTGTCAGTTGCTAGAAGCTCTTCAGAATGGGTACAGCCTCATGAGCCACTCCATCCGACGTTTGTTGAGTGGACTGTGTGCAGCTTCAGTGTTCATGAGTGCAGCGGCTGCGCCATGTCTAGAAAACAGCATTCCACCAGATGGCTCTCCATCCTCCAGCATTCATATTCTTTCACCCTCTTCCTTGATATTTCCTGAGCCTTGGGAGGAGAGGGGTTGGCATAAAAGCCCCATTAAGGGCTGAGCACTCAACAGTCACCTATTCTCAGTGCTTAGGCTTGGCTTGGGACAGTATCTAAAGTACAAACAAGAATTAATGGAATCAATAGCTTTTTTTTTTTTTGAGACAGTATCTTATGTAAGACAGGCTGGCCTTGGATTCCTGCTTTTGCCATCCAAAAACAGGGATTATAAATCTGAGCTACAGGCCCTGTTCAATAAATATTTTTGAAGTGTATAGTTTATCGGGGATATCTGGTAAAATAGTGGTAAATAGTTTCAGAAATGTAATTGTTTTATGAGAGATAATGACTTCACCTGTTTCTTTCTTTCTTTCTTTCTTTCTTTTTTTTTTTTTTTTTTTTTTTTGGTTTTTCGAGACAGGGTTTCTCTGTATAGCCTTGGCTGTCCTGGAATTCACTCTGTAGACCAGGCTAGCTTCGAACTCAGAAATCTGCCTGCCTCTGCCTCCCAAGTGCTGGGATTAAAGGCGTGCGCCACCACCGCCCGGCTCACCTGTTTCTTTACAATGATGTCAACAAGTTTTTCTCGATCACAGGGTATAGCAAATGTGTCCTGATCGGCCACGACTGGGGAGGCATGATTGCCTGGCTGATCGCTGTCTGCTACCCTGAGATGATACTGAAGCTCATTGTTATTAACTTCCCACATCCAAGCGTGTTTACAGGTGAGCTGAAACTTTTACTAAGCCACTTCTGCCAATGTGATAATTCTATTATGCCCAGATCACAGGTTCCCTGCAGACCACCAGAAACCACCAGGAATCCAACTCGTATGCAAAAGCAGAGAGTCTATACTCCAGCTTGAGCTCAGACCCTCCAACCTCTCCAGCACAGTGGATCACAGTATAGAAGGTACTGAGCTGGTACAAGCCTTGCCTTTTTATCATGGTTGCAGCAAGGTGAGGGACTTTCCTTTCCAACTTGGCAGTTACATGTTTGGTTGGCATTTGCTTGGCGCATTTCTACTAGTTAGCAATGACTTCAGCTTAGTATGAACAACAGTTGCTAGCTTAATCAACCTATTTTTGAGACATTAGGTACTTTCCCCTGAGAACTGATTGGTTGTTATTAGGGGTGGAGTGACTGTTTGTTTAGGAATTGTGGTTGTTGCTAGGGTGACATGGTTCCTGGAACAAGTTGGAGATTTTCCAGCTGCTGACTTCATTCTAAGGGCAAGTTAATCATAAAATGGAGTCTGAAAGCAAAATAAGGTTTGTACTGTTAAGTTGGGCCCTTCAAATTCACCCTCACCACTGACACTTTGGATTTAAACCAGCAAAATTTGGTTAACATAATCTTCTAAAAAATTAAATGAAGTCTGGGTTGGTGGTCATATCTGTAATCTGAGCACTTGGGAGGTAAGACAGGACTGATGAGGAGTTCAAGGTCAGCCTGGGCTACACAGTAAGACTGGGACTCAAGGATAGATAGATAATTAATAAATAATGAATAAATAAATTTAACTAAACAAAGATAGCACATGATACATGATGTTATACAGCTTAATTTGTTGGTTTGTTTTTTTCAGACAGTGCCCTACATTGTAGCCTAGGCTCACCTGAATCTTCAATGTTTCTGATTCATCCTCCCAAGTGCTGGGATTATAGGCATTTTTCATCAAGTCCAGTTCTTATTGTGTGTGAGTCTGTGTGTGTGTGTGTGTGTGTGTGTGTGTTGTGAACTAAGCCCTGTTCACTACAATTGCTAGTGAGGCACTCACTCTACCACTGAGTCACACTGTCAGCTTTTAAACCTTCCTGGGGGAAAAAATCTAAGAAAATTTAGCTTCCTATTTGCTTATATAATTTTATTCTTTTTGGACAATATTTCACTTAACTTGGAAAGGGAAGAGGGAGGAAATCTGGTGGCAGTGCTTTGAAAATCATAAATCCTGGCAGAAGTTAATTCTCTTTGTTTCTAAGTCCTTTAGCTGTTGAACACAAAAAGTAGTCTTTAGAGCAGTAATCCTCAACTGTTTGAACTCAGGAATTCTTTATGCTCTTAAAATTATTAAAGACTCTGAGGAGATTTGTTTATCTAGATTATTTCTATAAGTAATCACTACTTAGGAAATTAAAATTGGGATATATAAAATATATTTATAAAATAAAACCTATTACATGTTCACATAAACACTGCATTTTGATGAAAACTAACTAGACCAAACAAAAGTACTAACCACACTAAATCAGTTTTACTGAAAAGAATGTTTCACATTTTACAAATCTCTTTAATTCTGGCGTAGCAGAAGACAGCTGGGCTCTTCTCTCTGCTTCTGCCTTCAATCTGTTGCAATATGTTCTTAGAACAGAAGAGTGAGAAGAGGTCTGGCCTCACACAAATGTATCTTAGGAAAAAGCCAAGTATTTTCACATCTCCATCTTCATGACAACGTCCACTCCCAAGTTCATGACCAATTCTTTTCTAGTAGTTGTTGTTATACATACATGCGAATGAATAAACATATAAACACAACCACTGAGTCTGTTCAGTGTTGCCATGCATATGTTTCTAGGGCTGAATACTTGGTGTTAGATAACCAATCACAGGCCTCATCCCCAGAGAAGACTAATTCTCTCTGAGCAGTTGTAGCTCTTCATCCAGCGGTGGGACCCCGTGAGATTTCTCCTAATTATACTGAGATGGCAACTGGTGTTGGAATTGTTCAGGTCTTGTTTAGGCTGGTACCCATGTTGTTGAGATCTCACGGGTATGGCTTCCCTGTCATAGCTTGAAGGTAGAACATCACAGCAGACCTCCTGATCCCCTCACTGGCTCTACCCACTACTCTGTCCACTACTCTGCCTTCCCTAATATCTCTTGAGCCTTAGCAGGAGCTGAATTGTAGATGTATCACTTGGGGCTGAGCATCTCAAGGTCAGTTGTTCTCTGTGTTTTGACTATTGAGGTCTTTGGTATTGGTCTCCATCTGTTGCAGAATGAAGTTTCTTAGACAAGGTAAGAAGTGAGCGCCATGCTTATCTGTGGTTGTAAAGAATGCAGTTAGGAATTATACTGGTTTGGAAAAGTAGCAACAGCAGGGTTTCTTTTAAGATCGGTAACCTCACTAGCCAGGTGTATCTGACTAGGAAAGCTAGAGTGCTTTAATAACCTTTCAAATAATTGAGGGTTTTCTTAATACCTTACTAAGCCAAAAAAGTAGTCATTTAATAAAGGTTAGCGAAAATATTACCCAGATGTTGAGATCTGTGACTCTTTGTAGCACTTTGAATGGCTCTTACTGAATTATTCAAATCATCATGCATCGAAACATCACTGGCTTGCAAACTCTTGCAGACTTTCAATGCCTGACATGTTTTTAAAATCACATTAACTAATACAACAAAAAAGTCTTCAATATTGAAATTTTCTCTAGCTCCTAGCAGCAGATTAAGATGTTTCAAAAATTCCTATTTTCAGTTGAAAGTCTGAATTGTATGAATGACAGCAGACACTGAGGGTTGATTTTTTTTTTAAGTTGTCTGTTGCAGTCATTTAAAGATTATTGGTTGAGACTGTGGCTGATAGATCTGATCTCAGCATTTAGGAGTCCAGAAGCAGGAAGAGTTCTGTGAACTTGAGGCTAGCCTGGTTTATATAGAGTGACAGGGCTGCCTAGTGGCCCATGTTGACTAAGGATAGTTAGTACATCTTTCCCAGAAAAAATGGCATTTCATTTAAAAAAAAAGAAGAAGAAGAAGGAGAAGCATCCTCTCATTAATTCAGCTGTACATGTGCTTTTCTTTACTTCTTGTTTTGAGACAGAGTCCCAAGATGTAGCCTTGGCTGGCCCAGTAGAACAGACTGACCTGGAACTCACTGTGTACACCAGGCTGTCCTCAAACTCACAGAGATTCCTCTGCCTCTGCTTCCCCAGTGCTGGGAGTAAATGTGTGTGCCACCTGGTGACAAGTGCTTCTCTTGAGATCATTCTTATATTCGGGCGAGTAGCATAATTATTATGTTCTCTATTTCTGGTCATAAAGTCTATTAAAAAGATATGCTTCGCCAGGCAGTCGTGGCGCACACCCTTAATTCCAGCACTTCGGAGGCAGAGGCAGGCGGATTTCTGAGGTCGAGGCCAGCGTGGTCTACAGAGTGAGTTCCAGGACAGTCACAGCTACACAGAGAAACCCTGTCTCAAAAAACCAAAAAAATAAAAAAGAAAAAGATATGCTCCAAGGTGGAGAATTAATAAAATTAAAGTTTTGTTATCTCATTGTTAAGTGAAACTGGCTTTTAATTGGATTAATTAGCTAGTTTATTTACTACTACTGTGCAGTGGTGAAGACTGCAATGTTAGTGTTTGTTGTTAGGGTCACTGTGTTGACTTTTGCTCAAACAGAAGCTTTTCTCTGCTGTTGCTTTTATACCATCAGTGCAGATTTCAACATGACTAAAACAAGCAAATAATGCCCTAGTATTGTTATGAAATGGACTGATCCTCGCTTGAATACCACAAAGGATCTTGGGAACCCACAAGGATGATCAGGAACCTTCCTTTGAGGAGAGGACAGTTTTGAAGGGAACTCTCAAATGCTTAGTAGTGATTAACACCCTGTTAATAATGTTTGTATTTGACTTTGGAAAAATTATAATTTTGTCCTTTTTAATTACTTCTGTTGGGTTTTCTGAAGTTCAGGTACTACTGGAATACCCAGTAATTATTTAGGAAACTAAAGGTTCAGAACTTGGAGCTGATGAGGTGGCTCAGCAGGTAAAGGGACTTGCTACCAACCTTAATGAGCAGAATTCTATCCCTGTAACCCACATAGTGGGAGAACTTGCTCCCACTGGTTGTTCTCTGATCCCCATAAGCTTATTAAGGCACATGCACACCTACATACAAAATCATGTTATAATAAATAATTTTTTTAAAGTTCAGAACAACACTTTTCTATTTCTCCTCCAAATTAACTCATTGAGGATGACAGGGTCCCAATGACAGGATGTACTGCATATTTTCAGTATGGGGTTGAATTTTAAATACACTTCCACCAACTGATCTCTGTCAAGGTAGGGCAGGATGGGTGTTTGGTACTGAAATGCCCTAAGAGTTGTTATACTTTTCTCAGTTAAATTAAGTAACTGAAGTCTAATGGCACGCCTACCGAGTCATCAGGACCCTGAAGTAGATGTTATTTGTTAGTGGTGCTATATAATAAACTGTAATTCTTGACTTCATAAGGAAAGTACTTGGCATAATTATAGACCATGTTATCAATGACAGCTTTAATCCTGTTAGAAATAAGTTTGGGATTGGGAAGAAAGAGACGTCCAATCCAACTGAAGCATCTGGACAAGCAAAGTTTACTCTTGATCAAGAGGATGTGCTTGAAAGAGCAAACAAACCAAGGCAGGAAGTCAGTCCACTAGGTTGTTTGGACCAGGTTGAGATGCCCTTGCCAATGTAATTGACCTTTGGGAACAGAACAAGGGAAGTTCCTTGTAAACAAAAACCAGCCTTGAGGCTTCTGTTTTACCTAGCCAAAGTCCTTCTGTTTAGGACATTGTCACCAGGACTGCCATTTTGAGAGGCCCACTGTGGACCTCATGCCACTGAGCTGTGTCGCTGACATTGGAGTGATCTTTAAGACATGGCAGAAGATCATCTCAGCCTTTTCTGTTTATTCATTGCTAAACCCCCTGGCTTACAGTTGATTCAAAAACTGTCAATGAATGAATAATTTTCTTAATACATGAACAAATGCATAGAAAGTGTTCAGCTCCTTTTGAGGATCCATGATAAGGACTTCAGTCTGAATCTGTCTATAAGCAGACTCTTTTAATCAGCAGAGTACAACAGCACCATAAACTCCTAAGATAATTGCTAGCTCTGAGATACTGAGGTTGGAGGATTAGCAGGGTAACCTAGGCTTCCTGCTCCCCAGGGAGTGACAGCTTCCTACCGGGGAACTTTCTTTTCACCTGAAATGCTATACAATTTCTAAATGCTGGAAATTCCAATCAGAATAAAAGGAAGAGGGTGTGTGGAGGCCTCGCTTTCGGATTCCTTAGTGGGATTGTCTAAGAAATCCTCTCAATAGTAACTAATTTACAGCTCTCAGTGATGTCTAACATAGTGCTCTAATTTCAGAGTATATCCTGAGGCACCCTGCCCAGCTCTTCAGATCCAGCTTTTATTACTTCTTTCAAATACCACGGTTCCCAGAATTTATGTTCTCAATTAATGATTTCAGGGTAAGTCAAACAAATACTTTACTATTATCATTATCATTTGTGACAAATATTTTAACAAAAATCCATCTTTAAGAATGAAAAATGAAATACAATAGTAAGACTTAATTAGTAGGTTTAGTTACTGTTCTCTTGTTGTGAAGAGACATGACCAAGGCAACTTATTGTTGAAGGATATTAGATTATATACTGTAAACCATGAAACTGTGTTATTAATTGGAAAACCCTGTTTTTACTGGTGGTATGGCTCAGCTCTAGCACACATCTTTAATCCTAGATCTTTCTGTTTACTATAAACAAGATTAAACAAAGTCAACCATAGGTCAAGAGGTGGAACAAGCAACCAGTTGACACAGAGTTACCATAGGACAAAACATAGAGAGTAAGAGGAGTCAGGAGGACAGATAAGATATGCACAGGAAGCCGGGCAGTGGTGGCGCGCTTTAGTCCCAGCACTTGGGAGGCAGAGGCAGGCAGATCTCTGAGTTCGAGGCCAGCCTGGTCTACAGAGTGAGTTCCAGGACAGCCAGGGCTACACAGAGAAACCCTGTCTCAAAACAAACAAATGAAACAAAACAAAAAACAACTTATAAAACACAGCATTGTACTTGGGACTCTCTTACAGTTTCAGAGACTCTGTCCATTATCATCACAGCAAGGAGCATGGCAGCAGGCAGGTAGACACGGTGCTGGAGCAATACCTGAGAGCTCATATCTGATCCATAAGTTTCAGGCAGTGGTGGGGGGTGGGGGCTTTTGAAACTTTAAAGCCCACCCACAGCACAGTGGCACCTATTCCAACAAGGCCATGCCTCCTAATCCTTTCCAAACAGTTCCACCAACTGGAAACCAAGCATTCAAACATGAGCTTATAGAGGCCATTCTCATTCAGACCACACAGAGGGTTTAAAAGACATTCTGTCAGGCTTACTTATCTTTATATCTCATCGATGTGTTTGAAGGCCTGGCTGTTCAGCTTCATGCAAGAGCTTGTATCTTATTGTTATTGTCTAGAGTTTAAATCCAGTAATTTTCTCCTTCAGTTGAAGAAATAAAAATCAGGGGAAACAAAAACTTTTAACAAGACATGTATCAACAGAGAAATCTCAAGCACAGCAATCAAGGAGCAAACAAAATTAGCAGTTGAAGGTATTTAATGGGAATGAAGAAACACACATGCAGCAGGAATTACAGAGAAAAAAAGACAACTTGGGAAACCAAAAGCCCCATCTCTTTTGGAGTGCTGGGGTTATTTAAGTCTCTGAAAGATCTCCAGATCTCCCTCCCCTAATTTAGGGTAGGTCAGTTTGAAGAAAGACAGAATGACTGGTTGGCTCATATCTGTTGTTTTAAGCTGCAAGGTGTTTGTATCAGGTCAGGAAGGTGAGAAGCAGCTGGCTGTCTTGAAAGTTCTGCTGTGTAAATATGTTGAGCAGGTTCATGAGCAGGGTGAGAGAAAAAGCCCTTAACTTAAACTTATATTTTTTTAATTTAAGCTTAATTTCTCAGGCTGTTTTAAATTTCTGGGCTCAAGAAACCCTTCTGCCTCATCCTCCTGGATAGCTCAGACTATGAAATCATACCAACACACCAGACTATTAGGATTTTAAAAATTGATCCAAATCCCTTGTTTCTTTGTTTTTATTTTAAAATCGCACAGTGACACACACCTGTAATCCCAGCACTCAGGAGGCAGAGGCAGAAAGATTGCCACAAACCTTGAGTCTGAAAGAAATTTTATGGGTCCCACGAAAAACTAATAAAATAGCAGGGCCCTGTAGATTCCTTCTCCCAAACCCAAGTAGCTAAAAATGCTGCCTTCAGGGCTTGCTAGCCAGAGGCCCAGTTAATCGGTTACCAAGGAATGTAGAGTTACAGGACAAAGGATGAGGCCTGTTAAAGCCATCTCAGGAACTAGCTGGTAAGAAAGGTATGCAAAGCTCTGCTAACCCAGACAAGCATCCGCCTGCAGGAACTGCACTCTGCCCCCACCAACTAGTACAGCCTGCTGATGTTCAAAAATTGTAAAACAACCAATCATGTGTAGCCGAGCATGTTTCCTCCCTTTCCCCACCCCGTGCCTATATAAACCCTAAACCTTGGAGCTTGGGGGGTTGTCCCCTCTGTCTCTTGCACAAGACACGTGTTGGGTGGCCAGAGCACTCCGACATTAAACTACCTCATGTGCTTGCAGCAAGCGGGTCTCTCATGAGTCCTTGGGTGCGTGCCATCCTGAGACTGGAGTGGAGTCCCCTTCTGGGGAGTCTTTTAGCCTGGAGTGGAGTCCCCTTCTGGGGGGGTCTTTTAGCCTTTCAAGTCCAGCCTGTCTTACAAAGTGAGTGCCAGACCAGCCAGATGCTGTCTTGATAAATAAACAAGCAAATAAAGTTGAAGCAATTAGGTTGCCTCCCCGAGGGAGGACACACTCCCTCCCTGGCTGCCTCAGGGCGATACCCAGGCTTTCCCTGTGTTGTGGATGCTGGTCTGGAGGCTTAATTGGATTTTAACTTGACAAGGATTTTCAAAATGGGATACTATGCATTTCCTCATGTGTCTGAGCTCTCAGTTAAACCTGTTGTATCTGGTTGTCTCCATTTTAGTTACTGTGGGCTCCTGAGCTGTTAGCACAGCCAGGGTTTGCTGGCACTGTGCCAGGTTTACGTTGACACTAGGTTTATTATTTCAGCACAGTATGCAAAATTGTGATTTTCTAATTCCATCATTCTTCCTGCTTTTGATCAACTGGGATTTGAGGTACATCTTCTGTTTAGTGGTTTTTAGTACAAGATGACTGTATAAATGTTTCGCTGATGAGTATATATTTGATACGACACAAATGCTCTTCATCATTGTTCTGAGGCCCACGTCATTCCATACCAGCCAAGTGGGGTTCCCTGCAGCTTGGCTTCTGTTTCATTGTTGTGCAGTCCCTTAAACTGATAATATTTAATGTTTTACTTGGGAATGTGTTACTTCCTGTCCTAGTCTGGAAGCATTCATTCACTCATTTATTCATTTATTCGAGGAACTGTCATTTATTTTAGTAGGAAATGGTATTTAGAAAACACAGTGTGGATTCAAGATGATCATTGTTATAGAGTTTCTAGATATTTCCATCACACAAAATATGTGTGTTTTTAGAAAAAA
>JANHMN010000028.1:1314696-1342665 GCA_030674055.1 Rhabdomys pumilio | reverse complement strand
TGTGGGCATTGCTGCACTGTGGGCATTGCTGCACTGTGGGCATTGCTGCAGTGTAGTCGTGCAATTTCTTATGAATAAATGCAGCCCCAAGGCCTTTAGCAGACCTCAAACTGCAGATGACGCTTTCCCGTCGTAACTAAGCTCTTTCTGTGTGCTGCGGCTGTAACTCTCTCAGTCTGAGGTATGATGATCACAGCACCAATCTCTGTCTCTATTTTCACAGCATACTTTTTTTTTTTCATTCCTCATGGGAAATAGCTACCTTTTTAATTAAAAGTAGTACTTATGGCATCTCTTTGGCATTTTGGGGCCGTTAGTGGGCGAGATTAAGTAACACTGAACAATACATGTCTTTTCTTCTGCACAAGTGATGACAGCAGGGTAATTGATCTGAAAGTTGAGTGGATAGAGGCACATGCGGCTCCACTATCCTGGACAGACAGGATGTGCATCCCAGGTAGGATGAAGCTGAACACAGGAAGATCTTCTCACGCTGCTCAGACTACTGCACCACCTAAAACATTTAGCATTTCTGTGATTTATTTTTCACTTCATATTCTTAAACCCTGATGAACCACAAGTAACTAAGACCATGGATGAGGGTCAGGGACTGACTACTGCGATACAGTGTTATAGTTAAATATCACACCACATCTGGCCCATGGAATATAAAAGAAAGATGGTGTGAGAACTGTTTCTTAAGAAGCATCTAGAGTTCGAGGCCAGCCTGGTGTACAGAGTGAGTTCCAGGGCTACACAGAGAAACCCTGTCTCAAAAAACCAAAAAAAAAAAAAAAAAAAAAAAGCATCTACAGGATGCAATTAAAGAAAGCTGAAGGAGTAGAAAGGCGAGTTGTGTAATAACAGGTCACAGAAGGGAAACAGTGCTGCTCCAGTCACTGCTGTCCACTGTCATGGGATATCCTCTCTGGCAAAAGAGGCAATTAGTAACCTGGCAAGTCACAGCACCTTAGTGGCACTTCCTTCATTACAGACAGTCCTCATGGTGACAGGAGAATGTGGAGTGCCCTCAGAATTCTCCTTGTGCCATAGTAACCTCTAGGCACAATAAACGCTCAATTGTTTACAACCTTATACTGGAGCCTTGAAACAAAAGTGCACGGTAGGGAGTATGGCCAACTTAAAGATGTGAGAACACGTTTTACCACGTAACTTTGCAGCATTCCCCTTGTGTAATGTTGGCACCTGGGAGTGGCTTTCCACGGATCATACCTTGCTTATCAAGCTTTGGTACCCATAGCTCTTCCTGTTGTTGGGCTAACTTGATGCGTCAGTAGATGTGAACTCAGGGACCTAAACAATCACAGGAATTCGTTCTGGTTACCAGTTAGCAGACATGGCTCCTCAGTGCAGCGTGGGCAGGGTTATGAGCGCCTCCAGATCTAGAAGAGAGCCTTGTTCACACTAACTGGCTCCATGACTTCCTAAGGACAGCAGGAAGGAGACTCGTCCTGGAGACCGCGCTGACACAGTTAAGTAGATCTTATTTTAGTCAAGGTTTTTTTTCTAGTTTAGAATGTTGACTGGCTCATGTAGACTAATCTTAACAATATAAACCCTATATGCTATAGTCAATTCTGACCTATTAGAATTAATGCACCCTAATATTTTCTTTGGGTTTTTTTTTTTTTTTTGGTTTTTTTTGTTTGTTTGTTTTTTGTTTTTCGAGACAGGGTTTCTCTGTGTAGCCCTGGCTGTCCTGGAACTCTGTAGACCAGGCTGGCCTCGAACTCAGAAATCCGCCTGCCTTTGCCTCCCAAGTGCTGGGATTAAAGGCGTGTGCCACCACCGCCTGGCATATTTTCTTTGTAAATGATTAATTTTGTAAGAGGTGGATTTCATTTTAACATCTCACACGAATACACTGTGTTCTCTTCTCACTCCTCCTCCTCCTCAGTTGCCCTCTTCCACCCTCTTTGCCCCTCCCTGCCCACCTCTTGCTGGTTCCCTTCCTTCTCTACCAATTTCTTCTCTCCAGTTACAGAGCCCATTACTCTCTCTTCCTCCCCGTTCCTCTCTTAAAATCTACTTTTCATAAATTTCTATGTATGGAAAAGGGCTCATAACACAAATTCTTAAGGTGCCCTTCTTTACACTTGTTGGCATAAAAAGAATGAAATCAGCAAAGAAATCAATCTATACGGAGAGTGGACAAACTTCACGCGTTAGCGCTCACAGCAGCCCACAGCAAATTTTCCAGCATTGTCACTTAAGTTTGAGAGTTGCAATTCATATTTATTCATTCAAATTCATATCTCCTTCGTAAATACATAGGAGTAATATAATACCAGAAATTGTTATGTGAAAATTTACTAACCATATATATGACCAAAACCAACAGCACACTGTGATTGTTCTCTTGATGAGATTCTAATTCTCCTGCGGATTTTTTTTCTTCTAATTTTCAAGGTAGTGCATCATTTCCTATTAACCAACAATTAGCTGTAAGGGTGCTAATTACATACAAACGGAAGTAGTCCTTGGATGTGGAGAATACTCTGAGAATCAGGCTTCATGGCTCATCTGACCCAGCGCAAAGATACCATAGACACCGTGACCGAGGTGGAGGTATGGGACAGCAGGACTGCGCAGGAGGTGAACAAGTCCTTATATCCTCCCGCAGTAGCCAACCCCTTCACTCACCCCACACACCTGAGTGCTTGGCGCTGGGCCTGCACCATCATCCTGGGGACTGTGCTGGTACCCGTGCGGGTGTCTTGTATTGTCTTCCTCCTCATCTTTCTCTGGCCAGTGGCCATACTCTCCGCCATTAACTTGCCTACTCAACCTACCAAACCCATGAGGAGTTGGAGGAAACATCTGATAAAGCCGGTGCTCATATTCTTGTTTCGTTTGGCGTTCTTTTTTGCTGGGTTCCTGGTTAAGGTCAAAGGAAAAAAGGCCACCAGAGAGGAGGCCCCCATCTTCGTCACCGCACCACACTCCACCTTCTTTGACGCAATCGCTGTTGTTGTGGCTGGGCTCCCTTCGGTGGTCTCTGATAGTCAGCATGTGAGGATCCCATTGGCTGGGAAATGCATCCTGTTAACTCAGCCTGTGCTTGTGCAACGAGAAGACCCGAATTCTAGAAAGACTACCCGGAATGAAATCCTCACGCGAGTGAAATCTAAAATGAAGTGGCCGCAGATTCTGATTTTTCCAGAAGGATTGTGCACCAACCGCTCCTGTCTTGTTACTTTTAAACTAGGAGCCTTCTCCCCAGGTGTCCCTGTGCAACCAGTGCTGCTTAGGTACCCCAACACCCTGGACACAGTAACCTGGACTTGGCACGGATTCTCAGGCTTCCAGATATGTATGCTTACTCTGAGTCAGCCCTTCACTAGAGTGGAGGTCGAGTTCATGCCTGTTTATACCCCAAGTGAAGAAGAAAAGAAAGACCCCATCCTTTTTGCCAACACGGTCCGAATCAACATGGCAAATGCTTTGAAGCTGCCTGTAACGGACCACAGCTTCGAGGACTGCAAACTGATGATTTCTGCAGGTGCACTTCAACTACCCATGGAAGCTGGCTTGGTGGAATTTACAAAAATCAGTCAGAAATTGAAATTAGATTGGGACAATATTCACAAGCACTTGGACAAATACGCTTCGGTTGCAGTCTCCTCGAAAGGAGGCAAGATCGGAATTGAAGAGTTCTCGCGTTATTTAAAGCTCCCAATTTCAGAGCCCTTGAGACAGCTTTTTTCTCTCTTTGACAGGAATCAGGATGGCACCATAGACTTCAGAGAGTATGTGATAGGTCTAACTGTCCTGTGCAACCCAGCCAACACGGAGAGGATCCTGCAAATGTCGTTTAAGCTTTTTGATCTTGACGAGGATGGTTATATAACGGAACAGGAGTTGACCACTATGCTTCGGGCAGCCTTTGGAGTGCCAGACCTAGATGTCTCCACGCTCTTCCAGCAGATGGCTGGCAAGGACTCATCTCAGGTGTCATACAGGACTTTTAGGAGGTTTGCCCTGAAGCATCCAGCATATGCCAAATTATTTCATTCATACATAGATCTCCAGACAGCCTACATATATTCATTACCAGGAGAAGCATAACCATTTCCCTAATATTCAGATGTTCAAGGCATCCTTAGAAACAGGAAAAGAACTTTTAGGTGGAAACGACAAACTAAATAAAAATTACCCTTTGAGGGAAAACTCAGTGGTTTTTACTCTAAGTAGCATGGATACTGTCTTGGAAAAAGCAACTTGGGGAGGAAAGGGCTTCCATCTTTGAGGAAAGCCAGGTCAAGCACTCAAGCAGAAGTAGAGATGGGAACCACAGATGGGTGCTGCTTATTGGCTTGCTCCCCATGGCTCACTCAGCATACTTTCTTATGCAACCCAGGACCACTTGCCGGGGGAGGCACCATTCACAGTGGGTTGGGCCCTCTCACAGCAATCAGCATTCAAGAAAATGTACCACAGACTTGTCCACAGGCTGGTCTGATGGAGACAATTCTTCAGTTGTGGTCCTTTCTTCTCAAATGGCCCTAGTTTGTGTCATGCTGACAGAAACTAACCAACACAGATATTATATTTAAAATAAGCTTGAAGAATTATAATACCCTTCCCTCCCTTAAGATAATGTTCACTGGGCACAACGGCATGTGTCCGTAGTCCCATCCACCCAGGAAATAAGAAGCAGAAACATTGCTTTACAACCTAGCAAATAGACTCAGACTTAAAAAGATTTACAGCTTGCTCTGGGGTTTTCCTTTTCATTGATAATAAACTGTCCTTAAGCTCCTGTTTTCATTCTTAAATTACTTTAATATGAAATTAAGAACTCCAACAAGGGGACCTTGATTTTCCAGGTATCCTTTAATGGCTCTTTACTGGAACTCCCCAGGATTTCCAGCAACATTTCTTTCCTGCTTTTTAATTCTTTAATTGAGAGAAAACATCTTTAGAAAGCATCAGAAGGATTCTATATTGTACTATAGAGATACTTGCTCAACCATGCTTGGTGCTGCTCTAGTCACAATAGCTAGGAAGTGGCATGAATCTATATGGCCATCACTAGAAGAATGGGTAATAAAAATGTATTGTACATATGTGTAAATGGGGTTATGGTAAAGAAAGGCTTTTATTGTGGTTAGGAAAGAGAGAGAACACAGGCAGAAACATCAGAAAAAGTACAAAGCAGAGAGGATGAGAATAGTCAGGGCAGGGGGGTGGGTCTTTGCTTTTATAGAAAGGATGGATGGGTATCTGGGAGGATAGAAGCCTGTGAGCTGTAATAGCCTGGAAGCTAGCACAGTGGAGGGAGAGAGATTGTGGGGGGATGAGTAGGCCCAGAGGCTAGTATAGACACTGAAATTTATACTGGGTACTTGTGAATAGGGAACTGTAGGAGCTTAGTTAGCATGGATTTTGATCTGCTGATAGGGGTGCCACAGGTGTATGTCAATAGAGTCAATAGAGAACCATATGTGTCACTTTTACCAGAGGATATAGAAATGACTCCTTTTTTTTTTCTTTTGCATACAAGGAATCTGGTTCACAACTTCCTGAGAAATATTTAATCTAACTGACAGAAATATTTCTACAGTCTAGCTTGAGCTGAGCTTAGACTGAATTTTGGACCAACCCAGGGGTCTGCCCTTTTGGGGTGTTTTAGGGTACCCTTTGGACCTGACAATACATAATGGAAATTTATTTAGCTGTAAAGAAAAAAATGAAATGACTTAACTTGCATGTAAATGCATGGAATGGGAGATCTATATGGAGCTCACTGAGGTGCAGAAATAAAAACACTTTATAAATGGATGGCATGATATGGGTAAGGGGAAGGTTTTTATTGCAGAAATGTGAGAGACGCATCTGGAAGAATCTACAGCAGAGAGAGAAACTGGCAGATGGAACATGATCGGCAGACTGGAACTGGCCTTTTGAGAAGAGCATAGATAGATAGATAGATAGATAGATAGATAGATAGATAGATAGATAGATATTAGACAGACAGCAGAAGAGCAGAAGGAGGGAGGGAAGAAAGGAGGGGGAAGAGCATAGCCAAGATAGCAGGATTATAAGGAGAACAAGGTAAGCCCAGAGACATTTACTGTTGTGGAGGAGGTAAGAAGGGCAGCATGCTAACGTGAACTCTGAAATGTGTAACAGGTACTTGTGATACCGAGGGAGCCTGGAGGCAAGCATGACCTTGGTATGCTCACACCCCACAGATAGATCCTTTGGTGGAAAAGGATTGTCGTCATAAGTCCCCAAGGAACACTGGATTCTTATCTAACCACCAGAATTTGGAAAGATGGAATTTCTTTTGGATTCAACACACTGCGCATTTGCCCTAATAGAAGCAGATTCTAGCTTGGAGTCTTCAGAGTCACATGTTCAATTTAGAATACCCATAAAAACCTTATAACTTAAGGAATATTGGGGTGAGGAAGTCCTCAAAAAAAAAAAAAAGGCAGATAACTTAATAGTTGAGATATGAAACCAGCTGGGCAGGGGAGTTAAGCAGTTATGAAAGCAGGGAGCTGTGAATTATGAGAGGGTTAACCTTAAGGTTTTCTTAATCAAAATCATTTATTCCTCAAAGCTAAGCTCTAGGTGTCATGAGCATAGTTAAAAAAAAAAAAACGTGCATTTTAGATTTGTAAAAATAGCTTAGCCAGGAATTCCACTACTCTCAAGGTTCACACGATCATCAAAACCAGTGGCATCAATTAAGATAATCAGTCACAGGCCTAGAATCCCATGACACCAGTAGATAATCAAACAGAGACTAAGAGCAATGCTTTGCTCTGCACTTCTGGAGAGATGTCACCTTGATCTGCCCTGTGGCTGAAGAGTCTCTCTTTCTGTCTCCCAGGATCCTGACCCTCAAATCAAAGACTACTGATAGAGTAGTCTAAGACAGGCTGACTCTGTGACAGGCTTCAAATTGGCAGTCCAGGAGACAAGGTCTTAGAACTGGGCAAATCCAGGCAAATCAGTTACTAGAAAAACCTCCAGGCTTCAGGCAGCTAGTCAGAAACTGCCCTGCCGTCAGAAGCTGACCAGCCACATGGCAAGGACAATGGGTAATCAACAGTTTCCAGTCTCCACACCCGTAACAGAATATCCTTAGAGATGGATCAAGACGAAGGTCACCTACCCCAGAATCCCCTAACATGCTTTAAATCGGGCCTGCGAGCTCACTTGATTGTCTCTCTGTCTTGGTAATAGGAGACCTCAGCATACTGGACTTCTGCAGAATAAAACACTGTTTGTGTTTATATACTATTTGAGTCCTGGTTATCATTCTTCTGCGAATCATGGACTCTTACTTAACCTTCAGCTAACCATGGGAATTTGAGTGTGAACCTTGTGTGATGACCCTCAGCATACTAAAATATAACTTGTGTTATACAACTATGCCTATCTACCTCCTTGCTCACGACATTAATACTCACTACTGGAAAACTCTGGTGACACCCCCCACCCCCCACCCCATCTTTCCTAGATAAAGAGGGCTGAGGATGCAGACACTCCAGGAAGACACATACAAACGCTACTTGCATTGATTTCAAACCACTTCTCCATAACACTTATTAAACGGTTGACTAACACCAACCAATAAAAAGAAAGAAAGGTATAAAGCTCTGGGGATGTTCTCCTTCAAGGAGATTAGGAGGACGATAGTAGGCCGATGTAAACAGAGCGAGTGCGGCTGCGCAGCATCGCCCGGTCACGTGGCTGCGGGCTTTAAGTCCTAGGCGCGCGGTGCCGGTCCGCGGTGTTTAGGGACCGGCCGCAAACTAGGTTGGGGCGGGAACTTTCTTTCCGGGGCGGACTCCGCGGCGCGTTGCTGGGCTCGGGAACGCCCCCGTCCCGCTCCCGCGCGGCCTGGCACCCGGGCTCTGCGGCTGACATGGCCCACTGTGGAGCGGGCGGCGCGGCCCCGGCGGGTCTTCTGAGGTCCCCGGGGCTTGGCAGGAAGGGGCTGCCCAGGAAGGGGCCCGGGGAGCGGCGCCGGCTGAAGGCGGTGGTGTCGGAGCAGCTCAGCCGCGACGTGCTCAGGTAGGAGGCGGGAGCAGCGTTGCTCACTCCCTCCCCGCCTCGCTCCAGCCCTGAGGCGCCTGAGAGTGCTCGCTGGGCGCCTCCCTCCCAAGGAAGCTCAGCCGACCCAAGGAACCAGTCTCACCGCACTCAGAAGGAGGAGGACAAAAACTAGACTTACACCATGCTTAGCAACCAGTTTTTCTAAGACTCACACCGGTAGTGACTGTTACTGAGTTCGGGCTGCGTCCAGACCCTGAAACGCATACCATGTCTTTAAAAAGTTGTAAGAAAAATTATTCAGTTAGGAAAACGAGCGTTTACTTGTAATGAAGGACAGAACAGTGTGACTCTAACGGGACAGCTCAGGGTCACAGCTACCATTAAGTCCTGGTCTGCTATTAAGTCCCCAATGCTCTAAGCAGGGAAAGCATAATTCTGACAGGTGAGCAAGATGAACCCGGCCATTAACTGGAGAGTGTGTGTGGGGGTGGGGGGGTAGGGGGCGGCAACCATACTGGTGTAGTGAAAATAATTCTGGCTATCTCTCTGCTGTGCAAACACCCCATTCACCCAAGTGACTTTCAGACTCCTGTCTCTTTAAATTGTTGAAAGTGCAGACTGGGGCTGGGACTCCATTTAAGGATGACAGCCTATATGGAAATGCATTTCCTAAGGTGTGTATAAGTTAGTAAAAATTTATTCAAGGCCAGCTCTTCCTTCAGCATTAATTAGCCATACCCAGACTCGTGATAAGTGTGGGAGTGATTTCTTACTGGGTTATTTCTATAATAGTGTAGGTGAAGAGAACCAAACTCAGGTCCTCTGCAAGAGCGATATGTGAGGGTAGATAGGTTAAAACTGTAGATTGTAATAGGGCATTCTTTTTCTAGAAAAACAGAATCAACATCTAGATCGTGACTGTGGGAAAAGAGACGTTAGAAACAAAGAAGTCAGGTAAGAGATTTTATGGTAGCTGAAGGCTACATGCTATCAGTGGAAATGGGAAAGGTACAGGGTTGTTGAGTGAATATATGTGGGTGAGCTGAGACAGGAAAGAACAGGAAATGGCTCCAAATCTTAGAACAGTTGAAAAGGAAGTATGTATGACTATGCAGGAGACTGTATCCTGTCTACAGTTAGACATACATCTGAAGAGATTGGACAAGCAAGTCCAGATGAAGGGCATCACCAGCACCCAGTTATCTATCCAGACCAAAGATTGTTCACCTTTACCTCCCACATCAACCAACTCCAGTTACTACCTACAGATGTTTTCATTTCATCCTCTCTGTCACCACTGATCCCACCTGGCTCAGGCTCCCACTCTACCCAGCTAATGGCTGAGAGCTAAAAGACCAGTTTCCCTGTGTTTCAGACTGTTTGTTGACTCTCCTCTTATAGGGTCTGAGTAAGTTCTTTGCCTTTATTCACCTTCATATGTGCAACTGCAGAGCGGGGCACCAGGATGTGGTGTGTGCCTTTAAAAGCCCCCTGCACTGCACCACACCTGAAGCACCCTATGGATTAGTTTGTATTTTGTTGTAAGGAACAAAGCCAGGAACTCCCTTTCACTTTGTTTTTCTAACCAATGCTAAAACATCTTTAAAGATCACATTTAATGAACATAGTTTTTTAATTTATTTTTTTTTTTACTTATTTGCTTTACATCCTGCTCACTGCCCTCCTCCCAATCACCCCCTCCCACAATCCTTCCCTCATCTACCTCCCTTCTCTGAGCTGGTGGGGCCCTCCTGCATATACCCCTACACTAGCACTTCAAGTTTCTGCAAGGCTAGGTGCTTCCATCCCCACTGAGGTCAGACAAGGCAGCCCAGCTTGTAGAACATATCCTGCATATGCAGCAGCTTGTGGAATTGCCCTGCAACAGTTGTTTGGGACCCACATGAAGACCAAGCCTGCACATCTATTACATACATGCAGAGGACTAGGTCCAGCTTGTGTATGCTATTTGGTTGGTGGTTCAGATTCTGAGAGCCCCAAGATCCAGGTTAGTTGACTCTATTGGTCTTCCTGTGGAGTTCCTATCCCCTTTGGGGCCCACAATCCTTCCTATTCTTCCATAAGAGTCCCCAAGCTCCATCCACTGTTTGGCTGTGGGTGTCTGTATCTGTCGGAGTCAGCTGCTGGGTAGAGTCTCTCAGAGGACAATTTGCTCCTGTCTTGTCACCTAACATATCTTGTAGCCTTGTGTAGTGTCTGTCTGGGGTGGTTGGAGGTCAGGGTCAGGGAGTGTATTTGCTGTTGAATATATCATGCCTTTTAATTTCCAGACCTGCCTTTTTCTACTGTGTTTAAAACTCCAGGGGCAAGCATTATGTTTTAGCCTTTAGTGGTCTTTATGTTCTTAGTATATTGTTCATACTTACAAAATGCTTAGTGATAACTAAATCTCAGTAGGAGTCTTACGTGCTTTATATAGGTTATGCTTTGATTTGAATATTTGTCCTTTTCAAGTACAAGCTGGAATTTATAACTGTCATTGGCTTGTTATTAACTGTCAGTAGGGCCTTAATGGGGATTAGGCCTTGAATGATACATTCTTGTGGGTGAAACTGGCTGCCTAATTGAAGAGTGAATTTGGAGTTAGGGAGATGACTTCAGTCAGAAAGTGCTTGCTGTTGAAGCATGAAGGTCAGAAGTCAGTACCCCAGAACCTTCATAAAAGCTGGGTGTGGAGCACACACTGTAATCTCAGCACCTGGAAGGCAGACAGGATGATTCTTGGGGTTTGTTGGCTGGCCAGCCTAACCAAATGAGGCAGCTTCAGGTCCAGTGGAAGATCCTACTCTAAAGTAAAAATGTAGAGGGCTATTAAGGAAGATATTTGACATTAGCCTTTGACCTGCATGGATGGGTGCGTACACACACACTTGCACATGCACACACGCACTATGCAAAAGATTGGTCCTTACCTTCCCCTGTTCGATAAAGCATGGAGCCTCTTACCAGATGTTAGCACCTTGAGATCAGACGTTGACTGTAGACCTGCAAGCCAATAAACTCATTCTTATAAACATCTTGTCTGTGGTAGACTGTCACAGCAATATAAAACTGACAGGGCAGGCCAGAGCAGTAGAAGGTAAAAGATGGAAATAAGCTGGGCTTTTACAAAACCAGGCCTTTGCTCCAGTCTGCTTTGTCTCTGGCTTTTACTTTTGAGTGAGCCAGTAAACACTCCTTAATGTTTCAGAGTTTTAACTTAAAGAAAATGCATGATACACTTGTACCTGATACAAGTGGTTTTATAAAATAAGAAACCTCTCTCACACACAGTTACATGCTGCCTAATTGTAAAACACACACACGCACACACACATACTGTGGTTATCATCTGTTATGGACAGGCTTTCCCATTGCTGTTTGGCTACTCATGGATCTACTTTTGCTGTTTTGAAGCAGTCTAATGTGAACCAGGTGGGCCCAGCCAAAAGCGGCCTAGCTTAAGCTTTAAGTCCTGGTTCTCCAGTCTCTGGTGTGTCTGGAATTCCAGGCATGTGGGGTCAGCAGAGAAGCTGGTTGGGAAAGAGGACAAATTGGGTATATAACTTGAGTTTTCAGCAAAATTTTGAGAAAACAATATACTTTTGTTAAGTTTTGGGTAAGTTTGATTGTAGTATATTATTGTATGTATTCTACTTTATCATAAATAATGTGCCTAATGTATAAATCAAATGTATGGCAGGTAGGTATGTCTAGAGAAAATAGCCAGGTTTGGTGCTGTTACAGAGTAGACTTGTAACGCATTTATGTGGATAAGAAGGTTCTTCTGTAAAGTTACCTAAACATCAGATTTTTTTCTTCTCTGGGGAACTTGACACATTAGAAGATTCAGGGCTTGCCAGGCAGTGGTGGCACACACCTTTAATTCCAGCGCTTGGGAGGCAGAGTCAGGCGGATTTCTGAGTTCGAAGCCAGCCTGGTCTACAGAGTGAGTTCCAGGACAGCCAGGGCTACACAGAGAAACCCTGTCTCAAAAAAAAAAAAAAGGTGTACTCCTTTGATTCCAGCACTCAGGAGGTAGAGGTAGGTGGATCTGTGAGTTCCAGGCCAGCCTGATCTATAGAGCTCCAGGATATACTGAGTTCCAGGGCAGCCTGGGCTACACAGAGAAATCTCAATAAAACAACAAAACAAAAAGACCGGCCTCAGCGTGAACCTCTAGAGTAGGAAGTGTGTATCCATAGGGTGAGCCACCGGTGGGGCTTAGCACAGCACTGTGTAACTCTAAGTTAGTTACCTAAAACTTTAATAGAGTTATCTTTAAAAATAATCCGTGGGGAAAAAACTGACCAAGCCAAATGTGTTTGCAAGGTTTCAAAAGCTTCTGCTCTCTGAAGCATTTGTTTCCTTTAGCATAAAATGGATCTGTAGACAAGCAGATACTTTCCGTATACTAATGACACATTGTTTTTGCCCTTTGGGAGTTCATTATCTAGTGGGGAGAGATGCATACAAATAATAACGAGGCAGTGACAGAAATGCTGTAATGAGGTGTGGACCTCGCGTCATGGGACTGAGAGAGGAGCCATTAGCCTGCCCTTAGGGAGTCTGAGTGTCACAGGCAGCTTGCCAAGCTTTCACTGTAATGGATATCTTTACCAGTACATGATCCTCCATGGTACGTCGGTGCGATTACCAGTTATATCCTGCAATACAGAAATCCTCTGAGAACCCATACCTTGATGATACTGGTGATTTGGCATAGTGCAATAAAGTATTTTAAGTAGGTTGAGAGCAGAAATACGTAGTACAAAGAAGCAAATGAATAGATTATGAAATTTTCTGTTATTTTCTATTTTTCAGTTTATATAAACATGTAATCAGTGGGCTTTGCCATAACTATGTATATACACTAGGGATTCAAATGTGTTTACCTCCTGAGTGTGTCGTTTTGAATAATAGATTAGAACATGATTAATTCTGTTGGGTGGGAATGGGAAAGGACAAAAAAATGTCACATTCTTGACATCCGAGGTTGCGTTTAGACTTGGTCATTAACAGAACAGTTGCTAGTTTCTAACCTGGATTGTCTGATGTTGTCTGGTTTGTTGTCTTGGCTGTTTACAGTTTTGGTTCAGTTTTAGTATGATTTTTGAACAATTGGTTCATTAATAGAACTCAAGAAGGTACATTTTAAAGAAAAATTAGTGGGAGTAGCTGTTTTAGTTAGGGTTTCTATTGCTGAAGTGGAACACCATGACCAAAAAACAAGTTGGGGATGAAAGGGTTATTGGGCTTACACTTCCACATTACTGTTCATCACTGAAGGAAGTCAGGAGAGGAAATCAAACAGGGCAGGAGCCTGGAGGCAGGAGCTGGTGCAGAGGCTGTGGAGGGTGCTGTTTCCTAGCTTGCTGTCCATGGCTTTTTCACCTGCTTTCTTAGCCCAGGACTATAGCCCAGGGATGGTACCACCCACAATAGGCTGGGCCCTTCCTGCTCAATCACTAAGAAAATGCCTTACAACTGAATCTTATGGAGGCATTTTCTCAATTGAGGGTCCTTCTTTCAGATGACTCTAGTATGTATCAAGTTGACGTGAAACTACCCAGGACAACCGGGCAGTGGTGGTATACGCCTTTAATCCCAGCACTTGGGAGGCAGAGGCAGGCGGATTTCTGAGTTCGAGGCCAGCCTGGTCTACCGAGTGAGTTCTAGGACAGCCAAGGCTATATAGAGAAACCCTGTCTCTAAAAAGAAAAAAAAAAAGAAAGAAAGAAAGAAAAGAAACTACCCAGGACAGGGCAGAAAATAACTTTTATTACTAGAATTAAGAAAATATTTTAAATGTTTTTATTTCTTTCATGAAATCCTCTTTGTTTTGGGTACATTTGTTGTAGATTGTTTTAAACTAAGTATGTAGATTGTTTTAAACCTGTTACCTATTTTTAGCATCACTAATACAACTGTAATCCTTTTCTCTAACAGGCTTTTAAGGGAAGAAATCCACACAGACACTCTTCTTTCTGTCAGTGGCTCGCTGTTCAAAGTGCATAGGGCAGTCTTGTTAGCCAGAGCTCCCAGCTTTTATTCTCACATCATTGGACCCACCTCAAGTGACCTAACAAATGAGCTTGTTCCTGTGGACGGTGTTGAAGCTTCAGAATTTAAAGCATTTTTACAGTAAGTGCCTCATCTGGATTCCTCTTACATTTGAATATGATAAACAGCTGACTTTTTAAAAATATGTATACATATTCTCATTATCTACATGATCTAATAAAAATCTATCCATTTAAATGGTTTTGTTAATATTAGAGGCTTAGTACTGGCAGAGACTGCTCCACAGCTGGATGTGGTTTATGTGCCTATGATTCAGCATCAGAAGCCTGAGGCAGGAGGATCACAAGTTTGAGGCCATTCTGGATTGCATACAAAGACTCTATCATTCATAAATGAGTGAATGAATGAATGAATGAATGAATGAATGAATGAATAAGATCCTGGGCTAGAGGTACCGCTCAGTGGTCAAGTGCATGCAAAGCATGTGCCAGGCCTTTAATCGCCAGTACCAGAAAGCATAGGGGAAAGGAAAAAACAGTCCTGGGGGAGAGAAAAGTGAATTGTGCATTTCCTGATAGTTTCCTCTTCTCTCCCCTTTCTTTCCTTCGCTCCCCCTCCCTCCCCTCTTACCCCCCTCTCTTACGCCCTCTCCCCTCACCTCAGCTCTCATTCACACACCAGCAGACTTTGTTATGTGGTTCTCTCCTACCATGTGGGTTCCAGATACCAAATAGATTATCAGGCTCGATGGTAGGCACCTTTTCTCACTGGGCCATTTGCTGCTGGCCCTTCATTTTAAGCTCTAACAATTGCTAGAGTTTTTGTTTTGTTTTGCAATTGTTTCTAAGGTGAAGCACCTATACTTTAAACACATTGTACCTATAATTTAGTAAATTTATTTATTTTTGGTATAGCTGGCTAGTTTATTGAGTTCAAATGTCAATTTTAAAATGTATGTCTTTCCCTAGCACAGCACAGTTGTGGTAAGGACAGGCTTTGTAGTCACATTGCATCTACCATTTCCAACTCTGTGATCTTATACTGACCACTTATATTTACTTCTTTATCACATATGTAAATATACTGATATATCTCTCACTGAATCATATTGGGGTTTAAAGGAGATAGTTATAATGCTCTTAACACAGTGGTCTAGCACAAATTTGATTGGACATTATTCACAGCAGTTGACACTGTAAGATACAGCTGTGAACTGTACATTTAAAAGAAATTCCTGGCAAGCCAGGCATGGTGGTGCATGCCTTTAATCCCAGCACTTGGGAGGCAGATCTCTGTGAGTTCGAGGCCAACCTGGTCTACTGAATGAATTTCAGGATAGCCAGGGCTACACAGAGAAACTATGTTCCCAGGAGGTTGGGGCGGGGGAGCAGAAAGAAAGGAAGGAGAGAAAGAGCGATAGAGACAGAGATTGTGGGGGAGGGAGGGAGGGAGAGAGAAAGAGAGAGAGAGAAACAGACAGACACACAGAGAGAGACAGAGACAGAGAGAGAGAAAAAAACATGAAAGAAAGAAGGGAAAGAAGGAAGGAAAGGAAAGAATGGAAGGATGTAACTTTCTAACTTGGCTGCTCTGGGAAGGGATTATATCCAAAGACCTTCTAGGTCTATATTATCTAGCCAGAATACAGACACTCCCCTGGATTACAGTGTTATCTGTCTAATATATAGGCATGCCCTTACTACACACCTTTAATCTTTAACTATGAAGGTAAGGTTAGTTTATAGAAGGAAGCAGCCTGTTTGAAAGTGATGTCTAATTGAGGGACAGATAAAATGATGAATCAGAGAAAGATTTGACAGACTGAGTCAGAGATAGGATATGCCCAGCTCACACAAGAACAGCACAGGAAAGAGAGGCTACTAGAGAGAGGTGTGTGTGGGGGGGGTGGCAGAGAGGGGTGGCATGTGGAGAAACACAGAGAGACAGACAGAGAATGGTGTGTGTATAACAGTTTAACCGGGACAGTTTTACAAAGATGGGTTGCAGAGAGAACAAGCTAAACACAAGTGAAGACAGAAGGAGCCAGAAGATCAGAATAGTTGCCAAAGTTAGTATGAGGTCAAGCAGAGCAATTCAGTGAGAAGTCAAAATAAGCTGAATTTAATTAGTCATTTTGGAAGATTAGATTGTACAGGTTCTATAAGCTTTAGGGCCTAGACCTAGGATAGAGAAAGAACTGCTTTGGGCTCAGGCCAAACTGTGCATTTGCACAGCTTGGGTACGACTCTTATCCCATCATCTGAGACAACAAATCATGGAAAGTGATGTTTACAAGGAAGGAAGGAGGGAGGGAGGGAGGGAAGGAAGGAAGAAAGGAAGGAAGGAAGGAAGGAAGGAAGGAAGGAAGGAAGGAAGGAAGGAAAGAAGTAAGGAAGGAAAGGCCTGAGGGTAGACCAGAGCTTACACAATAGGGAAACAGAGAAATTACATTAATATTAACTTTTATTTGTCATCATTAAAAGTGATAGGGAAGGTATTGGACTCTAAGATCCAAACCAGGGGACTCGCTCCCACAGAAACACACACAGACGAGGGATTTGCTGCAATAACATGAGGCTTAATAATAATGAATAATAACCAGTGCACTGGGGTTCTCTTGCTCTCAGGCAAGAAGTACCCGGAGTTGAAGAGTAGTTTTTATACAATTTAAGGGGTGGCAAGGACCTCCCTTATCTGTAAGTGGCAAGGATTGGTCTGTCCTGCGGAATGTGTCTACATGCTCTGGGCCTTCCCCACCTGCAGGTGGGTTCCTTTCCCTGTGGTCTGAGGAATGTTAATCCAGCAGGGGTCCTCAACTAAGGAATGTACTCCTCCCAGGATATGCCCTGGGGCAGTTAGTTTTTGAGTTTAACTGAATTCCTACAAAGGGAGCTAGAGAGGTGGGTCAGTGGTTTAGAGCACTTGTTGCTCATGCAGAAGAGCTGGGTTCAATTCTAAGCATACACATGGTATGCTTATAGGCTCACAACCATCCTAACTGGTTCCAGAGGATCCAGCACCCTCTTCTGACTTCCTCAGGTACCAGGCACCCACATGGTATACAGACACACGTGCAGACAAAATATTCATACATATAAAATAATATAGATAAATATGTTGTTCTATAGAAAAAGATAGGGAATAGGTAAGCCGTGGTGGCACACACCTTTAATCCCAGTACTGTGGGGCAGAGGCAGGAAGGTCTTTGTGAGTTTGAGGCCAGTCTGAACTTGATAGTGAGTTCTAGAATGGCTCAGTGTGTGGAGGTGAAGGAAGCTCTGCACTTGGGGATGGGGATGGAGGGAGATATCTGCCTTCTACTGTGAATTGTCTTGTGTAGTTGCTCTCAGCTTCAGTTTTCTTAGCTAGGCTAAGGAAGTTGGAGTAGCTGGTTTTGTGCTTTATCCCATAGTCACACTCTGTTAATGTTAAGTAGTCATGGTGGGTCTGTGATTATGCATGCTCCTTGAACTTGGATTGTCTGGTGATGTGAACTTCATGAGCCACCTCAGCTACTGCTTTGCATATAGAAACTGCTTATGGTGTATTGCCTCGATTCATTTTTTAGTAGATTATATTGAAATTTGTCATTATCATAAAGCCTAAAGGGCATATTATAATAGAAAACATTGATTTAGATTTTTCTTTCTCTTCTTTTTTATTTTATTTCATTTTATTTTGAGACAGCGTCTCACTGTGTAGCCATGGCTGGCCTGGAACTTGTTATGTAGATCAGGCTGGAGTCACACTCAGAGATTCATCTGTTTCTACCTCCCGAGTGCCGATATAAAGACTTCCACTACCACAGCTGGTGTGATTTGAACTTTTTAAAGAAGAAATTTAATAAAATAGCATTTTGAAGCTTTGTGACATGAAATCCAGTCATCTGTAAGTTGCTTCATTGTATCCATGAAGCTTCTAAAACTCTCCTGTGCTCCATACTCTACAGCAGTGGTGTGACATAAACAAAGTTCTAAAACTCTGCCTCGCCTGTTTTTTTTTTTTTTTTTTAAATTGGATATTATATTTACATTTCAGATTTTATCCCCTTACCCCATTCTGCCCACCACCCAGGAACCCCTTATCCCATCCCCCTCCTCCTGCTTCTATGAGGGTGTGCCTCCACCTACCCCTCACTCCCACCTTCCCACCCTCGAATTCCTCTCCACTCAGTGTTCAGCCTTCATGGGACTAAGGATCTCCTCTCCCACCTATGCCCGATAAGGTCATCCTCCCCTACATATACAGATGGAGTCATGGGTCCCTCCCTATGTGCTCCCAGGCTGGTGGTTTAGACCCTGGGGAGCTCTGTTTGGTTGGTATTGTTGCTCTCCTCATGGGGCCACAAACCCTTTCAGTTCCTTCAGTCTTCTCTCTAGCTTCTCCATTGGGAACCCTTGATCAGATCAATGGTTAGCTGTGAGCAGATGCTCACAGTCTGGATATGTCAGACTCTGGCAGACCTCTGAGGAGATAGCTATATCAGGCTCCTGTCAGCATGCACTTCCTAACATCCATATCATTGTCTATCTTTGATGACTCCACATGGGATGGATACCAAGTTAGAATGGTCTCCAGACGGCGCCTACTTGAGTTTCTGTCCCACACTTTGTCTCCATATTTGCTCCCTTGAGTATTTGAGTATCCTTCTAAGTAGGACCGAGGCATTCACACTTGGTCTTCCTTCTTCATGAGCTTCAGGTGGTCTGTTAGTTGAATCTTGGCTATTTCAAGTTTTTGGGCTAATATCCACTTATCAGTGAGTAAATACCATGTGTGTTCTTTTGTGATTGGGTTACCTCACTCAGGATGATATTTTCTAGTTCCATCCATTTACCTAAGAATTTCTCGAATTCATTATTTTTAATAGCTGAGTAATACTCCATTGTGTAAATGTACCACATTTTTTTGTATCCATTCCTCTGTTGAAGGACATCTGGGTTCTTTCCAGTTTCTGGCTATTATAAATAAGGCTGCTATGAACATAGTGGAGCATGTGTCCTTGCTATATGTTGAAACATCTTCTGGGTATACGTCCAGGAGTAGTATAGCTGGGTCCTCAGGTAATGCTATGTCCAATTTTCTGAGGAACCACCAGACTGATTTCCAGAGTGGTTGTACCAGCTTACAATCCCACCAACAATGGAAGAGTGTTCCTCTTTCTCCACATCCTCGCCAGCATCTACTATCACCTGAGTTTTTGATCTTAGCCATTCTGACTGGTGTGAGGTGATATCTCAGGGTTGTTTTGATTTGCATTTCCCTGGTGACTAAGGATGTTGAGCATTTCTTAAGGTGCTTCTCGGCCGTTCGAATTTCCTCAGTTGAGAATTCTTTGTTTAGCTCTGTACCTCATTTTTTAATGGGGTTATTTGGTTGTCTGGAGTCTAATTTCTTGAGTTCTTTGTACATATTGGATATTAGCCCTCTATCAGATGTAGGATTGGTAATGATCTTTTCCCAATCAGTTGGTTGCTGTTTTGTCTTATTGACAGTGTCCTTTGCCTTTCAGAAACTTTGCAATTTTATGAGGTCCCATTTGTCAATTCTTGATCTTAGAGCATAAGCCATTGGTGTTCTGTTCAGGAACTTTTCCCCTGTGCCCAGGTATTCGAGGGTCTTCCCCATCTTCTTTTCTATTAGTTTCAGTGTATCTGGTTTTATGTGGAGGTCCTTTATCCACTTGGACTTGAGCTTTGTACAAGGGGATAAGAATGGATTAATTTTCATTCTTCTACAAGCTGACTTCCAGTTGAGCCAGCACCATTTGTTGAAAATGCTGTCCTTTTTCCACTGGATGGTTTTAGCTCCTTTGTCAAAGATCAAGTGACCATAGGTGTGTGGGCTCATTTCTGAATCTTCAATTCTATTCCACTGATCTTCCTGCCTGTCTCTGTACCAATACCATGCAGTTTTTATCACTACTGCTCTGTAGTACAGTTTGAGGTCAGGGATGGTGATTCCCTCAGAAGTTCTTTTATTGTTGAGAGTACTTCTCACTATCCTGGGTTTTTTGTTATTCCAAATGAATTTACAAATTGCTCTTTCTCTATAAAGAATTGATTTGGAATTTTGATGGGGATTGCATTGAATCTGTAGATTGCTGTTAGCAAGATGGCCAGTTTTACTAAGTTAATCCTGCCAATCCAGGAGCATAGGACTCTTTCCATCTTCTGAGATCTTCTTCAATTTCTTTCTTCAGAGACTTGAACTTCTTGTCATATAGATCTTTCACTTGCTTGGTTAGATTCACTCCAAGATATTTTATATTATTTGTGACTATTGTGAAGGGTGTCATTTCCCTAATTTCTTTTTCAGCCTGTTTATCCTTTTAGTAGAGGAAGGCTACTGATTTGTTTAAGTTGATTTTATATCCAGCCACTTTGCTGAAGTTGTTTATCAGGTTCAGGAGTTCTCTGGTGGAACTTTTAGGGTCACTTAAGTATACTATCATATCATCTGCAAATAGTGAAATTTTGACTTCTTCTTTTCCTATTTGTATCCCTTTGACTTCCTTTTGTGTAGTCTAATTGCTCTGGCTAGGACTTCCAGTACTATACTGAATAGGTAGGGTGAGGGTAGGCAGCCTTGTCTAGTCCCTGATCTTAGTGGGATTGCTTCAAGTTTCTCTCCATTTAGTTTTATGTTGGCTACTGGTTTACTGTATATTGCTTTTACTATGTTTAGATATGGGCCTTGAATTCCTGATCTTTCCAAGACTTTTAACATGAAGGGATGTTGAATTTTGTCAAATGCTTTCTCAGCATCTAGTAAGATGATCATGTGGTTTTTTTTCTTAGAGTTTATGAGGAGCAGATAAACCATCTAAACAGTCCCATAACCCCTAAAGAAATAGAAGCAGTCATTAAAAGTCTCCCCACCAAAAAAAGTCTGGGACCAGATGGTTTTAGTACAGAATTCTACCAGACCTTCAAGGAAGACCTAATACCAATTCTGTTCAAACTATTACACAGAATAGAAACAGAAGGAACACTACCCAATTCGTTCTATGAAGCTACAATTATGCTCATACCTAAACCTCACAAAGACCCAACAAAGAAAGAGAACTACAGACCAATCTCACTTATGAATATTGATGCAAAAATACTCAATAAAATTCTTGCAAACCGAATCCAAGAACACATCAAAACAATCATCCATCCTGATCAAGTAGGCTTTATCCCAGGAATGCAGGGATGGTTCAATATTCGTAAATCCATCAATGTAATCCACTACATAAATAAACTCAAAAAAACCCCCACATGATTGCCTGTTGTTTGAAAACCAGGTTGTGAATCACCTCAAGATTAAAGTTTACCTTAAGATCGTAAAGTAATATTTGATTTTCTAAGAAGATTTAACAATGTCCTTATTGTGAGAGTGTGTGTATGCACATGAAAGAGAAAGAAAAAGTTCAGTTTGGCCTCAGTAACTGAGAACTGCTACTATAAAGTGTCTCGGCCCGAGTTGCTGCTTCGGTCTGCGGTTCAGGGTCTAGCAAGAGAGAGAGTGGGGGAAGAAGGGGAAGAGACGCAAAGAATGGAGACAAGTCAGAGTGTGTGACCAAGTCTCGTTTCTCGTTTATTATCTCGTCTCTTGCAAGGAAATCCTGGGTATTTATAAGCACAAGCAGGGGACCACAGCTGAAGACTTTTTACCACATGCGCCTTGCAGCTGGGGCCACTAAACAACAAAACAAGATATGTGGGATAAACAAGATGTTTATCAGAGTGTGCTCAGCTGTTGTAGGCTGTTGAGAAACAAGTCTCTTGTCAGGGTATATGGCTCGAGATGGCTGCAAAGTTGATAGCGGCTTTCTGCTAGGAGTCGATTCCCAACAATAAAGTGTCAGGCAGCTTAGCACAGACCTAGCCCAGAAGCTCCTCTTTTCTCTCTGCTAAGGCTCTTGTTACTCAGGCTAGAAGAGGGCAGTAGATTCTTCTTTAGCTGTGTTTTCTGCATTTTGGGTGGGTATTTAATCCAGAACTTTGTTCATGCTAAGCATACATTCTACCACTGAGATACATACTCAGCTGTGTATTTATTTTAATTAACTAATTGATTTATTGAGAGGCAATCTTGCTAAGTTGCCTATTCTGTCTATAAGCTCTTGGGTTCAGGTTGTCCTCTTGCCTGAGGTTACACAGATGCCACTCAGCTGTAGCCATGTATCCTTAAAAAATATTTCTGAGATTATAGTTATAACATTTAGTATTCTTGATGCTTTGGTATCTGGAGTCTCTCTGAGTTTCTTACTATATCCGAGGAGAGACTACCCCTTCCAGGGTTAGCTGATTCCTAGATGCAGCAAATTACTTGCCTGTGAACATATCTTTGATTTTTCAAACCAGCCAGTCATGAGCCCATGTACACAGCAACATACCTTCTTTTTTCCTTCTGGTTCCTACGTTCTCTTTTAAACACCAGGTCAGGTAGCAGATGGCACGAGATGAGCCCTTACTCATGTGCCCACCCACACTGATTCCTAATCCTGTTCAGGTGCTACCTCCTCCTGCTCATTCCCTCCCACAGAAACCACAAGCCAGGCTTTTGTTTGTGCTTATTTTCCTCCCTCCTGACCAACTCTGGCTTTTCCAGAAGGCCCTGGGTGGCATGCACGTGAGTGTGCATGTGCACGCACCTGTGCCTATGCCTGCAGGGGCCAGAGGGGCAGCATAGTGCTACACTTTCTTCGATTGGAACAAAGTTCCTTACTAAATCAGAGGTTTGCCAGTTTGGCTAGGCTGGCTTCCCAGCAGACTCCCAGGATGCAACTGTCTCCATTCCCAAATAGGTTATAGGAATATGCATCCATGCCAGCTTTTTGTGTGTTCTGGGAATCTGAACTCAGATGGTCATGCTTGTGTAGCAAGTGCTCTTGCCCACTGAGCCAGCTCCCCAGCCCCTCTACTCTTAAATCCTGTAAGAACTCAACATATAGTCTTGCTTACAAGGTCCAACCATGCCAAAACGAGACCCACTGTAATTTCATGGCCATCAAGGAGATACTCAGTGCTAAGCACCAGCCACATGGCTCTTGTTCTTCATTCTCTCTGCACAGTGAGTAATTCTGACTTTCCCTTGTCTAACCACTCCTGATTTCCTGAAGTAAATCTTCACTGGTCCTGTTGTATAATCCCATTCATATGTTGCTGGGTTCAGTTTGTTATCAGTTTGTTGAGGGTGTTTTCCTTCTCTCATGTCCTTCCTTTTTTTCTTCTTTCCTTCTTTCTTTCTTTCTTTCTTTTTCTTTCTTTTTCTTTTTTTTGTAGGTAAAAAATATGGCTGGGGAACCACAGGGTCTCTCATGCCACGCTGTGTGTATTTGGGTTCTTCCAGCTGGAAGTTAGGCCCAGCTGTTCACTAAAGGCCTCTCCAAGGTTCCTCACAGTGTGGCCCCAACACACGAGGAAGTCCTTGGGTTTCCAAAACCAGTTTATTGGCATGGTGGATGGATCTGGATGTGCGCCCCCCAAAACCCCAGGGCAGACCTGAGTTAAATAGGGAGGGTGAGAGGGGGGAGGGACTTGGGAGAAATGCTGAATCTGCTCCACCCTCTGGCCTTCAGGTACCTCATTAGTATGTAAATCTCTCTAGGGCATGGGGCCTGTTTATCACGCCCACCTGTGTACAGGACTGAAGGGCGCAGGTTGAATGGACATCAGACCTCCTGTTAGGAGCCTGGGTTCTGGGGTGTGGTAGAACTCACAACTCAAGAACCAGGATACTTCAACGGCCCAACATTTTTTTTTGGAGACAGAGTGTCTCTATGGAATCCTGGCTGCACTGAAGCTTGCTGTGTAGACCAGGCTATGTAGACAGAGTCCTCTGCCTCTGCCTCCCCAGTGCGGGGAAGGTGTGCTGCTCCATGCCCAGCTGAGGATGTCTCCTTATACTAATCATGAGCAGGCTCATTTTTTCTTTTCTTGTGATTTTTGTCTTTTTTACTTTTGTCTCCTTTTCTCAGTAATACTGGGTGTCAAGAATGAATGGGACCTGTTCCTTTTCAACTTTTTTGTAAATAGAAATTGCAAAAGATTTAATTCTTTAAGAATTTAGTAAAAGTTACCAACAAGGCAGTCTCATCCTGGTTTTTTCTTTGTTTGTTTTTTGTTTTGCCTGCAAGACCTTGTGCATGTTAAGCAAATGCTGTATCCTCAACCCCCACATACCCTGGATGTGATAGTACGGGGCCATAGCCCCAGCCTGTGAGAGATGGAGGCAGGAAGAACAGAAGTTCAAAAGTCACTCTCTGCAACATAGCAAGTTCAAAACCAGCGTGGGATACAGGAGACCCTTTCTTAGAGGAAAAGAAATAAAAAAAAAAAAATCACTTATTTTAGTTAATATTTTATATATATATATATTTTTTTAGGATTGTGTATTCATCAAACAAAAGCATTAAGAACTATGAAGAGGAAATACTTAAAAAAATGGAAGTGGGAAGCATAATTCTGGAAAAGGGACCGGATGTCAGCTTCCTGCAGTGTAGAGCTTCGTCCGACGGCTTTCTTGGGAAACACGCGGTCCCAGAGGATGTTACCGGCGGAGGCGGCTGTTTAGTTTCCAAGGGTGAGATGCTTGTTGGATTTTCATAAAGCTCTGCAGCCGTGCACTTAGATATATTCTATAGCAGACAGGAGCATGTGGAGCTGCCTTGTCAGGCCGGGAGACCGGAAGTGGTGCTGCAGTCACCCTCCCGTCCCTGAGTGAGCATGTAGATGTGCTTACATATAGTTCCTCACTAGCTTTCCAGCGACTTCAGCCTCAGTATTGCTGCTTCCTTTTAATCTGTTCCAATAAGAAGGGAAGTTTTAGCAAACAGAGAGCTAGTTCTGACATAGCATATATATTCCTTAAACTACCAGGAAACACAAAGCTGCCATAGCACGAACACTTTGTCTTGAGGCATTTAAAGAGATTATAAAAATGATAATCAGTTTTACTGGCTAAATGGTTAAGAAACACATAAATTGTTCACAATGTTCATTGTACATAAATAATAAAATGTATGTGGTATTACATCTTAAAATGACTGTTTTCTTGTGGAAATAGGCATCAGAATGCTTGCAGGCTGAAAGTTAATTATTAATTGATAGAAAATGGAGATTAATTAGTTAGGCAGACATCCAACAGGAACCTGAGGCCTTTGGATCAGACAGTAGACCTTATATTATTCATGGGCCACCTTGGTGCCATTTAATTGCCATTAAATCCATGAGACACTGTAGTGAGCCCTTATGTTACCCTGCCTGTGCAGTGAAATCACACTACAGAAAACAACAAGAACATACTCACCAAATTAAGAAATGCTGAGGGTTTATACATGGGACATGATGGTGTAATATCTTATTACTAGTGTTTCATGAGGAGTAACAGCCAAACTGATTAAATCCTGGTTAGAATTTGTTCTTATTATATTCATAATACCTAATTATGAATAAATGAGTAGATAGTCTTGATTTTGAAGTAGGCCTATTCACATGTTTAATCTCATTTAGTCTTTCAAAACCTTAAGAAGCAGTTACAAACTGATTTTGTTATTTTATACCCAGAGATTATAATGGACAAATGAGCACAGAAGAGTGGACAAGTTAGTGTCTGGTAGCTAGTTGTTCTGCTGACAGAGAACTCTGCCAAGGCCACACAGGAGTTCTTTACCGTGGCCAGTGAACCTATGTAGAGAAGGCTCATTTACTACAGAACCACTTTCTCCATTGTGGCAGGAAAACCCCATAATCCCCTACACTCTGAGTTATAATCCCGTAATTACTTGATGTTTTCTCCAAAGACATGTGCTCTGCTGCAGTGTCTTCTGTACTAGCTCCTTACTCCTGCAACGCCAGTCCAGTCATTATCACAGCTTTTCATTGAGGACCTGCTTGTGTAACATTGAAACAAACAAGGCAGTGTTCCTGCCCTGAGTCTAGTTGGAGACAGTCAGGTGGGTATGGTACAGGTTGTTCAGAGAATACAGACAGAGCACATACAACCTGAACTACACTTCCAGAGAAAGTTGCCCGGTGCAGGTAACTTCTTTTCCTGTTGTTTTGTTTTATTCTAGGGATCAAAATTAGTTTACACTGTTAAGCAAGTAGTCTAACACTGAGTTTATCCCCAGTCTGTTTACCCTGAAGTCCATGCAAGCCTATGCTTGCCATCTTTCTGCCTTAGCAGGAATGACTGGCCTGTGCAGGCCTGACCATCAGGCTCTGCCAGAATACACTTTGGTTGAATCCCAAAGAAAAATTAATGCAGCAAGATCACCTAAGGGAAGGATAATCCAGGCAAAATACAGGACTTCCTGCCTGGAAGCAGAGGAAAAGTGGGATGTGGGCTTATTTATTTATAATGAGAGCGAGGGTTAGGGTACAGGCAGTTAGAGACTTGAGCTTGTGAGAGTCATACAAAAAGGGTGACTGTGTTTGTCCAAAGCAGAGTAGTTATGAGAGAGTGAAAGGCTTTCTGGAAATGTATTGATGTCTTGTTATTCACAGAGGACTGGTTCTAGGGTCTTCTCTTACCCAGGACACAAAGCCTGCTGATGCTTATATCCCTTATATGAAGAGCATAGAGTTATGTACTGTATGCTTATATTTCTAGGTTACTGAGAATACCTAAACACGGTGTAAATAGTTCTTATACTGCTTTTTAGTGAGTATTGACAAGAAAAGAAATAATCGGTGCTTGTTCAGCTCACAGGTTGCCATGCTGGTCTCAACTGTACAGTATGCTAATGTGAGTATGCAGATGAATGCTGGAGACTCTGCAGACCTGTGAAATGACTGGAGGCTTTGTTTGTGTGGGATCAGGGCACTGCTTATTATTTGACAAATCCCAATGTTCCTGTTGAAACTTTTCTGAAGTTCTGGTATTTGTTTGTTCATGTGTCTGTGCTTCTGTGCATGTGTGCAGAAGCCAGAAGAGGGTATCGGATACGCTGGAGTTAGGAGTGGTTGTAAACTGCCTGATGTGGGTACTGGGAACTGAACTCTGGTCCTCTGCAGGAGCTGCTGGTGCTCTCCTCTGCATTCATTTTTAAATCGTTTGTCTCCTTCCTGTTTTCTTTCTTTGTGAGATGTGTATGTTTGTTTGTTTTGGTGATGATGGTGCTAGAACATGAGCCCAGGACCTTTCTTTCATTGTGAGTTTTGTTTCTGTTTTCATGTGTTGGTGTTGGCGCTCAGGAATGAGAGCAGGACCGTGCTTGTGGAGGCAGGTGTACCTTTCGTCTGTGCCTCTGGTACACACAGGACTGAGTGGTAGAGCATATTGGGCAGAACAAGCTGCCTCATGGCAGAAGCAGAAGAGGAAGAGGAGGGCTGGGATGCTGAGCAGTTGGCAGAGGGACGGCCTTGCATGCAAGAAGTCCTGAGTTTAATTCCCAATGCCACATAAACCACATGGTAAAACAATACTGTAATCCTAGCAGACCAGAAGCTAGAGGCAGGAGAATCATGAATGAATGTCATTTATAGCTATATAGCTAGTTTGGGGCCAGGGTCTGACAATTCATTTCAGGTGACAGAAGCACCTCCCACTTGTTCCCACACTGTCAGTGGCCACAGTATGTCTAGTTGAACCACAGCATATTCTAGGCTGTTTACAGATGGACCTCTGAGGCCAGTCAGTGTCCAAGCAATAGCTTAGGAGGCAAGGGACTGAGTGTTAGAAAGGGACATCAGCACTGCAGACATACCTCTTGACAGACATCAGCACTGCAGACATACCTCTTGACAGACATCAGCACTGCAGACATACCTCTTGACAGACATCAGCGCTGAAGACATACCTCTTGACATCAGCGCTGAAGACATATCTCCTGACATCGGCACTGCAGACATACCTCTTGACAGACATCAGCACTGCAGACATACCTCCTGACAGACATCAGCACTGCACACATAC
>JANHMN010000028.1:1292486-1309919 GCA_030674055.1 Rhabdomys pumilio | reverse complement strand
CTGAGCTCTGCTTCAAGCTCCCGGGCCCTCTGGTGTACTTGCAGTGTAGACCAGAGAGTCTGCTGAGCTCTGCTTCAAGCTCCCGGGCCCTCTGGTGTACTTGCAGGCCACTCAGCTGAGTGCACTTGCCCAGCAGATCATTCTCTACTGAGCCTTACCTCTGTCTTAAGTTTGTACCTTCCAAAATTTACTTGGGTATATCTCATATACCCATCCCATTTGGATTGTCATTTTGATGCCATAAATATACTGTATAATCGAACAATGTGTAGAATATAAAACAATTGTCATTGCAGGGGCATCTGAAGTGGGTGCTTTGGAAATAGAATTAGGGAAGGGTACTTAAAGCCTGCTGTTGAGTTCAGTTAGCAACATAAAGTGTAGAGAGGGGTGCTGAGATGTGGCCAGTACCACACTTGGATAAATTCACCAAGGTTTTAACCCCTTTTTCATTTTAGAGAAATTTGAGCTAGAAATCTTGATGAATACATAACATCATTCTTGCAAGAAAGAAGAGCCCCAATTAGGGAAATGATTTTAAAGAAAGGTTGGCCTTATAGTGAAAGACAAAAACGTGTGCAGGACCTTTGTGGAGAGGATGTGAATGGAGCCCAGAGCTCTGCCACTGAGCTGCCTCCTCTACCCTGCACACTCATTTCAGGTCTGTGATGTCTGGGATGTACACAGCTTATTTTGAAGTCCTGAAAGTTTTGATTAGTTTTAGTTTAGCTTAGTTTAGTTTTTTGAGACAGGGTTTCTCTATGTAGTCCAGGCTGTTCTGGAACTTGCTCTGTAGAGCAGGCTAGCCTTGAACTCACAGAGATTCACCTGCCTCTGCCTCCCTAGTGCTGGTATTAAAGGCATGTGCCACCACGTCTCAGCTAGTTTTGATTAATCGACTTTGAATTTGGCTATATTGTATCAGTAGATAGGGGTTTGTTATACTTTACAGTTTAACTTCAAAAGGCTATTCCATGGAAGCTGCAATCAAAAGATGTTCTCTAAAATGTGTGTCACAGAGTGCACAATGGTGACATCTTCAGAAAGTGTCTATACACTTCTGGGTTTGAGCCTTAATCAGTTATGTGGAGCTAAATAAAGCAAGATCTACTTTTTCCCCACCTCCCTCCCTTAAAGCAGGAGGACTTAAAAGCTGTCTCCTTGAGAGTCTTTCTGAGTAATCCAGGCCATTGTTCTGCATGGAATAGTGAATCTAGTTCAGCTAACATTAGGAAGTGTGGACTAGCATTGTACTGAAGCAGCAGCAAGGGGGAAATGAGGGCATCTGGATACAGCCGGAAGCACCATTGTCAGTTGAGATCAAATTTAGTCAAAAGAAGAAAATAGCTTCTGACATGTTGGAAACTAAAAAGGATGTTGCAAAGATTCTTAATATACCATGTCATCTACGGCACTGGTTAATCAGAGGCAGATGTCCTAATTAAAAAGGAGTCTTTTCTAAGTTTTTATTTTAAGGTCAGAGTAATCACTTATGCCTCAGATGCTTTTAATGCTTTCTCTGGAGAGAGCTAGCATGCTGTAAGAGTTCAAATCTTGTGTTGCAGACACAGGGTTAGATTAGATTGCAGGAGGTATGCACAGTAACTATGAGCATGGGGAAAGCCAGAGGAGCCTGGGGGGTGTCGGACTCTGACCTTGTGTGCACCTCAGGCTACAAGATATGTCTGGGAACGTTCCCACAGGCTCATGGAAAATGTCGGAAGTAGTCACCCATCAGAAACACCCATTACCCAGACATTTAGAGGCACCTTTCTCCTCCACTCTGCTTGCTCAGTTATGTCAAGAAAGACTCAGAAGGTGGCCTTGGGATCAGTGTGCTTTAGATTTCAGAGTGTGTTACACAAGTCACTAGTCAGAGACACTCTCATGACTGTCCACACGAAAGTCATGCCATGCTGTGTATCTGTGTAACTTTGCTGTTAGTCTTAGCCAGATCAACGGTGTTGATAGAATGATAGAATTCTAATGGTATAATGTTCATTATGACTTGGGCTTGGTGGTATATATCTAATTGCTACACTCAGGTGGCTGGGGCATGAGAGTTACCAGGTATTTGTATCCCATCCCAACCAGCCAGTTCAAGACACACCTAAGAAACTTCGTCAAACCTGTCTCAAACTATTCTGTAACAGTTGTTCGATGCACACTCAGACAGACTGTGCTGCTGAGACCAAGGTCCATATGGGGTGAAGGTGACACAGACAGAGAAGAACGGTGCACACACATGTGATTCAGTGAGATTGCTCTGGAGACTGGGCTGCCCGGGTGGGCAGGCGTCCTGAAGGACTTCCCAGTGCTCTGCTAACCGTGATCATCTCTATAGACTGGGGTTGAAGAAAAAAGGGGCAAGCGAGGAACTTAAGACCTCATTTATATAGTTCAGTGGCGAGCTACTACAGACATCTTACAATTTAAAATCTTGCTTTTGACTTTCCTTGCTGTAGGAAGGAATCACAAACTGTAATGGTTGTAATCTGTCCATGTAGACTCAGTCATACTTTACAGACTCTACCTTTATCCTACCTTATATTTTTTTGTTTTTTGAGATAAAGTCCTGTTCTGTAATCCTAGCTGGCGGATCTGAGTTCTCTATGTAGACTGGCCTCAACCTTGTCACTCTCTTCCTGTCTCTGCCTTCCCAGTGCTTGGGTTACAGGCATGTGCTCCATGCCTGAAGCAAAATTCTTAGATCATTGATTTAATACTATGAGTCTTTTTTTTCTTTCCGTGTGTGTGTGTGTGTGTGTGTGTGTGTGTGTGTGTGTGTGTTGCATTTTCTTACTAGTGGGTTTCCTGTAGATTCACTTGGGAAGGTCAGAAGTCAACCTTGTGTATCTTCCCCTGTTGCTATCTACCTTACATTCTTTTAAAATTTCATTAGTGTGTATATGCACGTGTGTATGCCATGGCCTGTTGGTAGAGATCAGAAGACAGTCTGTGAGAGTCGAGTCCCTCTTTCTACCACGCCAGTCCCAGAGATTGAATTCAAGACATCAAACTTGGCAATAGTGTCTTACCTGCTGAACCATCTTGCCGTCCCTTCACCTTGTATTTTGAGACAGGTCTCTCACTGAACCTGAAACTTCCCATTTTAAGTAGACTGACTGGTCAGCAAAGCCTGCAGTCTACCTGTTTATATCTCCCCAGCCCTCTAAACACTCTGGTTTACAGGTGTGTTCCACTATGTCTTGTCATAAGAGGGCATTAGACTCCTGGGACTGAAGTTACAGATGTTTGTGAACCACCACGTGGATAGGGGGAATCAAACCTAGGTTCTCTGGAAGAACAGCCAGTGCTCTTAACCACCGAGCCATCTCTGCAGACAGTGTGGGTGCTGGTAATCCAAATGCAGGCCTTACATTTGCACTCCAAGCACTTTATCCATTCAGCCTTCTTCTCAGTATCTTCTCCCAAGAGAGAATTTAAATGCTAATGGCTTCACTCTGGTCAGTGATTTAGCCAAGTGACACAAATTTTGTTTTATTTTAGGGGCTTGTTTTGGGTTTTGAGATGGGGGTCTCACTTTGTATCCCTGGCTGGCCTGAAACTCACAGAGACCCACCTGCCTTTCTCTTGAGTGATGGGATTAGAGGTATGTATCACTGGATATGATGATACATTGTATTTTTTTTTTAAACTTAAACCGTATTTCCTAATTTTTTAAAGTTCTTCTTTACCAAAGAACTGTGTTTAGCTGCCAAGTATTAGGGAATTTTTCACTATATCTCCATTATTGGTTTCTAGTTTAGGTCCATTGTAGTCATAGAACAATCATTATTCAGTTGAATTAAATATAGAAATTCTTCTGATAGCAGTCTTAGTGAAAATGCTAGCATACTGGAAAGAGTTGTGTATTGTGATTTTTGTCCTCTCAAAATTCTCTGACCATAGGCTCGACAGATGACTCAGTAGTGACTTACAACCACCTGTGACTTCAGTCCCTGGGGACCCAATGTACATAATACACAGACGTACATGCAGACAAAACACTCATACATAAAATAAAGATAAAACATAAAAAACCTTTGCCTATCCCACAGTTAAAAGATTTTTCCATGTGTCTCTTTCCTCAGAGATTTTATAATATCGACTTGTACATTTAGTGATGGTTCTGTTCTGAATTGTATGTGGTGTGAAGTGTTAAGTGTTAATTTTGTTCACAAACCTCAGTAAAGCTGTCTTTTCCAAATACCATTGATGAAAAGACACACTCACACTCACTCTCTCTCTTTCTCTTTCTCTCTCTTTTTCTCTCTCTCTTTTATACACACACACTCATTTCTAGTCTGTTGATCCACTCTGCCCTTACATCAACACCACAATAGATTGATGACCGCTGCTTTCTATTAAATGACATGTTGTTTGAAATTATGCCTTCCATTTTTTTATTTTTTCTTTTCCTTGTTGCTTGTTGAGGTATATATGTCCTTTGCATGTACTAAAAACACTTGATAAATCTAGAATTAAGGTAAAAAGTCAAGTTAATAGATTCTGAGTTTGTCCATAATGTTCTGTGTAAGTTTAATATACAAGTCTTGCATATTTTTTTAGTTTTTGTTTTGTTGTTGTTTTAGCTACAATTGTTCCTGTGTTTTGACTCTTTTAGTGGAATTTTTACACACACACACACACATTCTGTTATTTTACTGTTTTATTTCTGGATGATTTCTTGCCATATATTGATACTTTTTTGAAAGTTTACATTGACGTATGTCCTATTTAATGTTTCTATCGCTGTGGTGAAACATCACGACCAGAGCATCCTGAGGGTGGGTGGGGGGAGGCGTTATTTGGCTTACACTTCCACATCACTGTAAATTATTGAAGGAAATCAGGTCAGGAACTCAAACAGCACAGGAATCCTGAAGCTGATGCAGAGGCTGTGGAGGGGTGCTGCTTACTGGCTTGTTCCTTATGGCTTGCTCAGCCTGTTTTCTTATAGAACCCAAGACCACAGCCCAGGAGTGGCTCCACTCACAATGGACAGGTGCAGGGGCGGGGGTGGGGGGCACCCCCTGTGTGGGGTTCTTCTTTCTTGTCAGTTCCTCTTGAGACAGTAGAGGGGGAAGAGCATCACCGGAGGTAAGATTTGGTCTTACAAGATTGGGGGGATGGGTAAGACTTTGTCTTACAAGATATTTAGGGTTACTGTATAATAAAAGGTTTACTTAGCTAAATCTAAGTTACTATGCTACTATAGCTGACCTGCCTTCTGTGATCCTCTGAGGCTAGAAACTGCAATTTCTGGCATTTAGCACTTCTTCCTAAAAACAGCAAAGGATTAGGTAAATAGTCTTTGTAAATAGCAGGAACTGCAGGGCTCTAACTTTCAACCTGCTAGTCAGAAGTCACAGGAAGAAAAAGGGAACTTAGAAAAGTGGTTATAGTGTTTATTACTATGTTGTAAAAAGTTTTCTATGAAAGCTATCTAAGGGGAAAAAGTAGAAAGATCCTAAGGGGGTGGGGGGGGGGGGGGAGGAAAAAATTCTAGTAAGGGAAAAATTCTTCTAAGGGAAAAAATTCTTCTAGGTTGGGAGATGGGGAGAAGGAAAAATTCTTTCTCTTTGTCCTCAGTACTTATACATCTTTCAGAATACATGATCACATGTTACAAAGTTCATCACAAGTTCACACCAAAAATCAAATCATAAACTGAAATAGAAGTTTACAACAGAGAATGTTTACATGCATATCCATTAGGAGTAATTATCTGGCTAAACATCCATCATCTGTCTAGATCCACAGGTTTGCTGAAGGTTTTAAAACTATAACTAAGTTATTAGTGAAGTTTTATATAAACACAGTTAATATTTTGTCTTCTGTTTTAGCACCTATAATAAATCATTAGTTCCCTTTCTATGACCTTTGGTTAATTGTTTTACAACCTCTTGGAATGTGCTCTGAGTAGGAAAAAGTCTGGTTACTATCTAAGAGCAATTAACTGGTGACTCTTGGGAGACTGGCAGAGTTCTCATTGCAGTTTTCACTATCAGAAAAGGACCTAATAGTAGTCCCATTATAAAAGAGCTTAATAATCACTGATATAATTTTAGGAATTCTTATAGGATCATCATTAAGACTTAAGAAGTCATCTATGTGTCTATGTAACACCACTACAAGACAGTACATCTTTGTGGATCTACAGAGATCTGCTCCAAAGGGTGTGCTATTACTTAGTGATTGTCATGTATGTTTAATAAACAGTAAAAGCATATTAATAGCAGGAATCTTTCCTAAAATGAATGAATCCCTTACAGCCTTGCTGAATAAGAATGAACCTGTCACAGATTATATAATAATCCGAAGCAAGCCATCTCAGGATGATCACCTGTTAGTTATTAGCTTGTCCCATTATGGCTTCTGATAGACAGGGCCATCCCAAATCAATTACTATTAAAAAAATGCCCTACAGGCTTGCCTACAACCCAATCTTACAAAGACATTTTCTCAATTGAGGTTTCTCCTGTCCAGTGACTCTAGCTTGTGTCATACTGATATAAAACTAGCCAACACAGACATGTGACTCTTGGGTGATGTTATTTTAATATAGACAGTACTTACCTTGATTCTGGGTGACAGGTGGACTTGATCACTTTATGTTCCCATTTTTTTGTTTTTGTTTTTAGCCACTATTTTGGGTTCTTATACCTCTACCTCCCTTCCAACCTTCACCCCCCAACACTAGATAGGAGAGAAAGAAAGTTAGAGAAGACAGGTGGCATAGCCCTCTTTAGACTAATCCTGATGATTCGGGATTTCAGGTTCCTAGGGGCAAGTCCAATCATCATTGTCAGAATATCTTCAAACAGCAGTTTAACAAACCAGTAGGCAAGCAATAGTAAACCCAGCAGCAGCAGCAGGGAGAGCAGCAGCAGGGGGACAGTAGCCACCCAGGCCCTCTCAGGGCCTTCCTACCTATACCTTCTCCAGAGTCCTCAGAATTAAACTATCTGCAGCTGGCAGAAATCACCCCCTGCTAGTGCACAAAGCAAATCTTAGTCACCTGCTGTGAAGCAGTCTTTCATCCCACATCTGGGACTAAAACAAAAACACATTCACATAACATAACTAAAGAAATCATCACTGCAGCTTTGTTCTAGTCAGAGATTGGCTGATTCAAAGCTGTCATTATAAGGACACATCTGTTTCCTAACCACTCTTCATCTTAGAGATGAATCCTTGGGTTGTCTGCCAAAACTCCTTTTCAGTGTGCCCAAGAAGTAATAGTGTGCCATCAAGCCTTGAAGACCACCTCTCACTGTTGAGGACGGAGCTGCTGTCTGGTCAAGGGGTCAGGGTCTCGAAGAATGGAGACAAGGCAGAGGTTCTGGAGTCAAGTCTCAAGTCTCCTTTATTGTCTCTCTTCTATTGGCGCATATTCACTCTTGTTCATTCCTCTTAACCCTATTTACTCATATACCTCTTAACTCTATTGACTGTATATATTCTTACAAGGAAATCCTGGGTGTTTATAAGCACACGCAGGAGAACACAGGTGAAAACATTTTACCACGTGCACTGTGCAGCTGGGGTCACTAATAGCAAAACAAGCTATGTGGGATAAACAAGATATTTGTTAGAGTGTGCTCAGCTGTTGTAGGCTGCTGAAAAACCAAGTCTCTATCAGGGTAAATGGTTCCAGATGGCTGCAAAGATAACTGCTTTCTAGCCGCTTTCTGCTTAAAGTCGGCTCCCTACATCTCACCCTCCAGATTTCTGCTCACTTTGGCACAGAAGTTTCAAATGCTTGAGGCTCCATTTCATCTTTTGCCTTTTCTCTAATAATGTCTCTAACAACAGTGGTTCAGTCCAGTGATTGGGCCTGATCTTATGATCGAGGGATGTGGTCACAGGTTTTCAGTGTATACCCTGAAATAGAAAGATTATGAGTAAAGAGTAAACAATTCTAGTAGTATGAGTATAAGAACAGATGATTAACCAGTTTACCTCATCAAAACTTCAAAAATAAGATGTAAGACAGATTACTTGTTCCTTAATAAGTACAGATTGTTGTCAGCCAAGTGTAGGAAGAAACTCACTACTGTAGAATTGACCTGCTTACATTTTGTTGATCTATGATGTGAGAATTATTGCTTTGGGATTACAATGAGCTTGTGAAGAGAAAAATAAATGTTTAGTTAGATAAAAGTTTCAAAAGGAGAACACATAATCAATAAATATCTGTTGTGATTTCTTTTTGTGTAATGATTTTAATTGGTTTTGATATACATTTTTATGGAGATTGTTTTTGGAAAATGTGTAACTTGTGACTATGAGGTAATTTTCTTCTTACATAGAAAAACTATCTTAGGGAGTATAAAAAGGGTTAAGAGAAAAATAAAGGGCTAGAGTTTTCTTTTGCTTTAAACCCCCCCTCACTGTGTGTGTGTGTGTGTGTGTGTGTGTGTGTGTGTGTGTGTGTAGGTGGGTGAGTAAGCCATCACCAGCATGCTCTCCCCTTCCTCCTCCTTCTCCACTTGTCCTGCCCATGCTCCACCAGAGTGAAAAACTGTTCTGTGTGTTGGACTCAATGCTGCAGCCACAGTGCTTAGAGTAAAACCCAATACAGATAAACTCAGTGGGAATTTGGGAATAAATAGTTGATTAATATTTTATTAGAAAAGACAGGAAAATTCAAAAGAAAATCTCTTTTGTCATTTCCTCAGACCTAGAATTCAGCCTTTGCAGTGATTTCCACCTCTTTACCTTTTTGTAAAATTTATTTTTACTTTATGTGTATTAGTGTTTATATGTATGTGCACCGTATGTGTACCTGGTGCCCCCAGGCCGTCAGAGGATGTCAGATGTCCTAGGACTGGAACAATGGAGTGTTGTCAGCTACTCTGTGAGTTTGGGAACCTAATTTAGGGCGTGTGCAAGAGCAGCCAGTGCTTTGAAGCACTGAGCTGTATCTTCAGCCCTTTCCTTTTCTTGTTGATATTTCTACAAGTTGCTAAGTTATACACGGCTGCATTTCAGTGATAGCAGCATGTTACCAACAGAGAGCCACCCTTCTCTCCTCTAACCCACAATAAAAGCACCTCTGGTCTTTATGTCTCCATTTGCAGATGGTATAATATTTTAGTCTTGTAAATATGAAGATCTTTTAACAGAAATATTTAAGTGATAATAAGAGCACTGTGATTGCTATTTTACTGAATTTAACATGTTTACTGGCTCTGTGTTTAGAGACAGGGTCTCATGAGGTAGCTAAGTTGACTTGGATCCTCCTGCCTCAGTTTTCCAAGTGTGGAATTACAGGTTTGTGTTATCAAGACTGGCTTTTGAATCAATGTTTTAACAAACAAAATGTTTAGATATAACTATGTTTATAATTTGTGTTATAGGAGAAACAAACAAGACACTGACTACAAACAAGACAAAAAAAACTGTTTAAAGAGGTGGAAAGGACTTTGTAAGACCTTCATTTGCAGAGCATGGAAATGCTCACCTGTCTTCATCCTCTCTCTTCAGGGCCGTTTTGAGTGCCAGGTCGAGCTATTTTGCCGCAATGCTGAGTGGCTGCTGGGCTGAAAGCTCCCAAGAGTGTGTTACGCTTCAGGGGTGAGTAAGCATAATGATCTATGAGTCAGCGTGACTGTACACTGATTACAGGTGACACACATGGCACTCTTCCTGTGTGTCCAGTAAAACGTGTTTTAGATGGTTAAGCTTCAGAAATGACATTTTCTGAAACAAAAGGCAGAAGAGATCACTTGGTAATCAAGGTCTTCTGCTCAGGCCCTGAAACAGAGTTGAGTCAGTGAAGTACCACAGACAAGTTCTCACACTTGTGAAGATTCAGGGATCAGCAAGGCTTCCTTAGCTGTGGACAGCTGCTCCCTGTGTCTCATGTGGCATTTGCCATTTGTATTGTGTGAAAGGATTTCTGTGATATCTCTCAGAACACTAATCTGTCCTACCCAGGCTACAGCCTCTGCTTGATTTAAGCTTATCTCTTCCCAGTGGCCTCTTCTCTGCATGCTGAAGGTTGGAGCTTCCGAATCTGATCTGGGGAGGACACAGTCAGTTCATAGTGGGCACATTCAGATTATAGGATATTTTAAGTGGCAGGCTTAAACTTTCATTAGGTAAGAGGAGCAAAAAGTCATACCAGTTGGTGATATTTTGTTATCAGTGTTGAAATACTGCTTGAGGGGGCTTAGAGAGATTAGCCCAGTTCTCAGTGGTTAGAGACCTTCCTGCTCTCCAGAGGACCCCATGCCAGTTCCCAGTACCCATGTTGAACAGCTCACAGATGCCTGCAACTCCAGCTATGGGGATCTGAGGTCCTCTTCTGGACTTAGACACATAAATAAAAATGTAAAAATCTAAAAGAAAAAACAAAACAACGTGAAAGATCTGTCCGCCAGACAGATGAGATATTTTCCTCTGAGGTGAACTTAAAATGTCCTCTGGGAATAGAAAAGGTTAACGCCAGGTCTCTTCAAGAGGAGCTGGCTGTGTTAATTTCAGAAACTGGTTTAGGACCTGTTTCAGATGCTTTAGGCTTGCTAGCCAGAGGCCCAGTTAATCAGTTACCAAGGAATGTAGAGTTACAGGACAAAGGATGAGGCCTGTTAAAGCCATCTCAGGAACTAGCTGGTAAGAAAGGTATGCAAAGCTCTGCTAACCCAGACAAGCATCCGCCTGCAGGAACTGCACTCTGCCCCCACCAACTAGTACAGCTTGCTGATGTTCAAAAATTGTAAAACAACCAATCATGTGTAACTGCGAAAAAGTTTCCTCTCTTTCCCCACCCCGTGTCTATATAAACCCTAAACCTTGGAGCTTGGGGGGTTGTCCCCTCTGTCTCTTGCACAAGACACGTGTTGGGTGGCCGGAGCACTCCTACATTAAACTACCTCATGTGCTTGCAGCAAGCGGGTGCGTGCCATCCTGAGACTGGAGTGGAGTCCCCTTCTGGGGGGTCTTTTAGCCTTTCAAACACAGCTGAAGACATTTTACCCTGTGCACCATGCAGCTGGGGTCACTAAACAGCAAAACAAGCTATGTGGAATAAACAAGATGTTTGTCAGAGTGTGCTCAGCTGTTGTAGGCTGCTGAAAAATCTCTTATCAGGGTATATGGCTCAAGATGTTTGCAAAGTTGATAGCCACTTTCTGCTAGAAGTCGGTTCCCAACACCTTGGTGACAAAGGTGTCTAGTTGAGGTATTATCTCCTCACTTGGTGACTTCCTTGAGACTTCCTTTTGCAGTAGTAGGTTTCTGTGTGACTCCTCATGGCCCTTAGTGTTACTTGTGACTGCCCATTTTTTCCTTTTCTTATCCCCCTCTCCCACCTCATTTAATTCTCCCATTCCAGTGTCTCCATCACTCCCATCTCTTCATAGCTATATATTTTGTTTCCCTTTCTTTGGGAAACCTTTCCTCCTCCTAGTCCCTTATTCTATATCTAACCTCTTTGGTTATACAGTTTGTAGTGTGCCCATTGAAGGCTTAGAAGCTAACCTCTGCATATAAGTGAAGACAGCAAGTGTTCCTCTCTTTGTATTGGCTTCTCTCACTCAGGATAGTTGTTTCTGGCACCATCCATTTACCTGACAATTTTATAGTTTCATTCTAACAGCTGACTATTCACCGAATATACCACATTTTTGTTGCTGTGCTCATTTGTTGATGGATCTGTAGGCTCTTTTCAGTTTCTGACTATTATGAGTAGAACAGCAGCAAACATGTAGAATCATTCTTTGGGCATATGCCTAAGAGTGGTGTGTTTGCCAGGGTTCTCTAGAAGAGCAGAACTGGTAGAATGATTATACACATATATGGGATTTAGACTGAATTACAGGCTGGGGTCCTGTTAGTCCAACTATGACAGTCCACCAAAGAAAATGCAAGAATCCAGCAGTTATTCAGTCCATGAAGGTGAGTGTCTCAGCTGGTCTTCCCACTTCAAAAGATTCAGATTAAAGGTGGATCTTTCTCCTTTAAATGATTTAATTAAGAAAAATCCTGCACAGATGAAGACAAGTTCCCATAGGAAATAGCCATCACAAGTGTTGGATCTTGAGGTAAATCTATTCCCAACTTCTGGAGGAATTGTCAAACTGACTTCTATGGTGACTGAACAAGTTTGTATTTCCACCAGCAATGAATAAGTTTCCTCTCCCTGCCAGTGTGAGAATAAATTGTAAAAAATGAAATTTTAGGTCTCAACATGAAAGATTCTTAGGTTCAGAGTTTCAATTTACACTCACATGTTAGCTGCCTGAACTCTGATTCAGCACTCTCTTTTGCCTGCACACAAATGAGTCCTGGTGCACCAGTAACAGTAAACCTCATGTTATTACAACGAATCCTGCCTGTGGGTTCTCTGTGAGAGTGTGTCCTTTGGTTTTGGATACTAAGAGTCCAACACCAGCATGAGCTGTCATTTGTTTTATTGATCTTAACCATTCTGACTAGTAACAAAATGATGTCAAAATCTCTTAAGTAGTTGTGATTTGCATTTCCCTGATAACTAAAGAAGTTGAATATTTCTTTACACATTTCTCAGCCATTCACCTTTTGAGGACTCTGCTCAATTTAATCCTTTGTGAACTCTCTGCTTTGTTCCGAACCCTGCTTTTAAATAGGGCCTTTTTTCTTTTCTGACGTCCAGTGTTTTGTTGTTGTCTATATATTACAGATATCAACCCTCTATTGGATATGTAATTGGTAAATATTTTGCCCATTCTGTAGCCTGCCAGTTTGTTCAAATGATGGTGTCCTTTGCCATGCAGAAGCTTTTCAGTTTCATGAGATCTTTGTAATAATTGTTCTTCATGTCTGTGATATTGGTGTTCTTGTCAGAACGTCTTTTCTTGTGCCTGTTCCCTACTTCTCCTGTCAGACTCAAGATTCAGGGTGTCTGGCCTTATGTTGAGGTCGTTTGTTTGTGTAGAGTTCAGTTTTATACAGAGAGATAAACAGGTATTGATTTTCATTCTTGTGCATGCTGCACCATTTGTTGAAGATGCTACCTTTCTCCAGTGTGTGGTGTGGTTTTAGCTTACAGAAAACAAAAACAAGAAACCAAGGTGTCCGAAAGCAGCTGAACTTGTGTCTGGGTCTTCATTTGGTTCTGTTGATCAGTGACTGTTTTTATCCAATAGCATGCTGTCCTTGTTACTCCAGCTCTGTGCACAGTCTGAGTGAGGGCAGCAGTGCTGCCCCAGCAGCTGGCTTATTATTCAGGGTGTTTTAGCTGTCTTGGGCTTTTTGTGTTTGTGTATGAAGTTTAAGATTTTTTTTTTCAATTTCTATAAAGAATTATGTTGGAATTTTGATGGGAAGCTCAGTGAATCTGTAGATTGGTTTGGTAGGGTGACTATTTTCAGTATATTTGTTCTGCTGTGCTCTGATGTCTTCTTCAACTTCTTTCTTCAGTGTCTAAAAGTTTTACTCTACCAGTCTTTCACTTGCTTGGTTAGTTTTCCCAGTATACCCTTCCCCAGTTATTGTGAATTTCTTTCTCAGTCTGTCTGTGTGTGGGAAGGCTACTGATTTCTGTGAGTTAATTTTGTACCCTGCTACTTTGTTGAAAGTGTTCATCAGCTGTAGGAGTTTCCTGAGTTTGTATAAACTCATACTGTTTACAAATAAAGATAGTTCTATTTATTTCTTTACTACCTGTGTCTCCTTGGCCTCATATTACTCTAACTAGGACCACTAGCACTGTATTAAACAGATAAGGAAAGAGTGATTTTGGTAGAAGTGCTTTGTGGTTTCATGATTCTGAATTCAGTATCTGTTCCACAACAGTCACTGAGGAAATCGGAAGTCTTTCCATCCGCAGCTCTTGACTGCTTCAGAACATTTCTTTCCAAATGTGTCAGTCAAACATTTCCAAACTCTGCCCTTAGAGCCCCAAACCTCCTTATAGGCATGTGAGACACCTAGATTGGAACTGGAATTTAAAGTCTTCAAACCCTGCGCTCCTTTAACTTTTAACTGTTGTGTTTTCTTCAAGACTCCTAGGTTTAGCTATAAGAATGTGAGTGAGAAGTTCTTATGTCTCAGTGCTCCTCACCCTCCCGATGTACTGGTAAGACAAAATGCCCATGCACCCCAGCTTTCAGAGGTGAGGTCTGTTCACAAAGAAATCAATAAAGAAAAACCAAGTGCCATCAACTGCTGCTTATCTACTCTGTGACTTTGTTCTTAATTTATGGTGGAAGTAATAAGATATTTCCTCTTGTTATGGCTCAGCTACTATTGATCTGTTTTACTAGCTTATTCATTGGAAAGTCAAATTGACATTGCTAAATTAGTTTCAGAAAGTCATTTAAACAAGCAGGCTATGTTTTAAGAATCCAACCTCAGGCCCCTGGGCTTATACAATAAGCAGGTGTGTCTGCCCTTGCAGAAAGAACATGCTGTTTTCATGGTAGTTCCTCAGAGGTATTAGAGTTCTATAATCATGATTTCACTTGTGCCTTAGCGTTGGAAGGAAATTTTAATGAGAGAAACTGAAAAACAGAATGGAGCCACAGATCAACACTTCCACGAGGAACCTTAAGCTTTTCCATTTTTATGAATCAAAATCTTACAGAGATGGCTTTTAGCTATGAATTTTTCATCTCCCCTAGCTTTGGGAAATTATATAGATCGTAATTCTCTCCTGTCTAAAATCCTTCCGTGTCTTCTCATCGGAATAAGAATTAAACCCAGGCTCTTTATTGTGACCTGCAATATATGTAGTCTAGTCCCAGGCATCTTGTTGTCCTCATTTGTCAGCTTCCCCTGTAGGCTCATTCCTGTCCCAGCCCTTCTGGACCTTCTGCCCCCTCTGCCTATGAAATCCTATGTGGCCAGCCCCTTCTCAAGCACAAAACCTCAACCCTTTCCAACTTTCAGCAACCCCTTCCTTGGCCATGCTCTTCTTCTGTCACCTGCAGTAGTATCGTTATGATACTACTCATTTTCTGGTTTGTCTTCAGATGTCTGTTTACATTCGATGTATTTGTTTCCTGTGTATGATGTTTGCCTGCCTGTATGTGCACTCCATGCATGCAGTGCCCAAAGAGGTCAGAGAGGGCATTGGATCCCCTGGACTGGAATTACAGAAGGTTATCAGCTGTCATGCAGGTACTGAAAATCAAAGCCTGGGCCTCTGGAAGAGCAGCCAGTTTCCTTAACTGCTCTTACCCATCTCTCCAGCCCTTCTTTTAGACCAGCAATTCTCAACCTGTGGGTTACAACATACCTCAAAATACCATCAGAAAATACAGATGTTTACCTGCCTCACAGTTCACAACTAGCAAAATTTTAGCCAAGTTATGAAGTAGTATCAAAAATAATTTTATGGTGTAGGCCACTACAACATGAGAAACTGTATTAAAGGGTAGCAGCATTTTGAAAGGTTGAGAACTACTGTCTTAGACTATAACCCTCTAAGCCTAGAATAGAACCTGCTTATTAATAAATAGTAAGCATGAAATGACAGACAAATAAACAGATAGATGGGAGAGTGAAGTCCCTCTGTTTTCCCATCATCCACATACAGGAACTTGAAACTTTCAAAAGCAGAGTTCAGATGGTAGGGTGTGGTTAGTCTGACCTTAGATCTTTCCTTTTAACTGAGTACACTAATGGTCTCGTCTTCTACAGTGTTTATCTGGTTACATTTTAGCTGGAATAGTGTTTTAAATCTGCTCACTTAAGATGGGCTATTTGACTAATTTGTTATTTTCTAGGTGGAATCAATAGTGGTGGACAGGAGACACAACCTGCAGTGCACACTCACAGCACTGTTGTGTGAGGGATACAGGAAACACAGGCTGCAGTGCACACTCACAGCACTGGTGTGTAAGGATACAGGAGACACAACCTGCAGTGCACACTCACAGCACTGCTGTATGAGGGATACAGGAGACACATCCTGCAGTGCACACTTAGAGCACTGATATGTAGGGGATACAGGAGACACAGCCTGCAGTGCACGCTTACAGCACTGCTGTGTGAGGGATACAGGAGACACAACCTGCAGTGCACGCTTACAGCACTGCTGTATGAGGGATACAGGAGACACAGCCTGCAGTGCACACTTACAGCACTGATGTGTAGGGGATACAAGTGGTTCAAGTTTAGAAAATGAGGAAGTTGATTAGTGTCCGAACAGCTTTGGAGAAACCTGGAGGTGTGTGATCAAGAACTGTATAAGAAGCCAAGGAATTTAGACTCTGTGGGCTTGTGGAACTCTGTGAAACTCTATACAAGATTTGCTGTATTTTGCGAAATCCTTGTAATGGCAGTGTAGGAAATGGAGTACAAGTGGATTTCAGGCAAAAGCACGCACACACGTAGGTTGTCTGGAATAATCCTGAGAAACAGAAGCACTGCTGGAGTTATCACCATCCCCAACTTCAAGTTGTCCCACAGAACTGTACTGATGGAAATAGCATAGTATTGGTATAAAAACCACATTGGCCATTGAAATTAGAAGAGAAAGCCTGGGCCTAAGAACACACTGGAGAAAAGACAGCATCTTCAGCAAATGATGGTGGTCAAACTGGATGACTGCATGCGAAAGAATGCAAGGAGATCCATACTTATCCTACTCAAAACCAACACCAAGTGGATCAGAGCCCTCACCTGATACCCTGAATCTCAGGAAAGAATGTAGAGAACAGGCTTGAACTCATTGGCCTAGGAAAGGACTGTCTGAACAGGATCCCCAGAGCACTGGCACTAAGACCAACAATAAATGGGGCCTTGTGAGACTGTAAAACAAAGGACACTTACCTTTGAGGAAAGAGGCAACCTACCAGATGGGAAAGGATCTTTACCAATTATACATCTGACAAAGTTAGTATTTAGAATATACAAAGAACTCCCCCCCCCCCCAAAAAAAGCCTGAACACCAAGAAAACAAATAACCCAATTTAAAAATGGAGTATAGAGCTAAAGAGAGCTCTTGACCACAAATGGCCAAGAAATACTTTTAAAATGTTGAATATCCTTACTCACTAGTGAACCTGAGACTAGATAGGTTATGGGGCCAAAAAGGAAAAAATTGACACAGCAATAAAATGGCTCTGATGGCATACTGCTACACCTGTTTATCAGCATTGCTCAGCCCTCATCGGAGAGAGATCCACAGCAACATGCAGAGTCACAGAGACTTTGGAGTGCTCAACCCTGACACCTCACCCCTCAAGGCTCAGGGTCTATGCTAAGTGGGGGCTGAAGCATTTAAGAGCCAGAAGTAGTGCATGATTTTAAGGAAATATCTGTTTCCAGACACAACAGATTGGATCCACATCCAGGCTCCCAGAGACTATGACACCAAGCACAAGACAGCCCCAGCCCAAGCCATACAAGACCCGATCATGAAGGAGATTCATTGGGCACAAAGTCTCACCCCTACCCAAGAAGCTTTTCCCAGAAGATAACTGCTGGGAAATG